>SKCR01024876.1:0-174651 GCA_019454045.1 Zanthoxylum bungeanum | reverse complement strand
AAATGATTAATTGATAAGAGAGTAATCTATATTTGAAGTATTAAGAGTGAAACCCTTAGCTTCAACATTTTCTTTTATTGTTGTAATTTTCTTTACTTTTTAATTTTCTGTTATGTTATTCTGTTTAACTATGCATTTTGTAATTTTAGGTACGTTTTGTAACTAAACATATTATATAGGGGTGTGATGAATTCCAATATCACCGGTTTATAAAGTTGGTTATTTTATGTCTTGGGTAATATAAAGGTTTATTTATTGAGTCTTAAGCTTAATGCTTCTTGTTAACTGGCCATTAATAAGATTGATCTGGTAAACTTAAAATAAACTTGACGAAGGAATTTTAGGTTTCAGCCTTAGACTCAGTAGCTCACGATCTCACCTAGGGGCATGGTGACCCTTAGGTAGATTTCCATACAGGATAGACATATATCTGTTGGGCAGGGGTAGCCACAATTGGAACTTATTATTAATGAATTCAGGTAACTTGGTTAACATAGACATATGATTAATTGGGTGTTTGCATCTAACCATCGTCAGAGGCTTTTGCATATTTTCGTGTTCCAGGTTAATAAACGGATATAATCCAAAAACATGAGATAACCACTTCATCTTTAAAAGATATTGGAAGGATTCACAACCCTAGATAGTTTTATAATATTGAATTTTCCTTTAATTTACTTTCGCACTGTTTTATTTACTTGTTTTAGCAAAAATCTCCATCCAATCAATAAACCAATCTATTAGGTACTTGTAAACATTTAACTTCATAAATTGATAGCTAAGGTATTAAGTCCTCGTGAGATCGATACATTTTATACTACTTGAACGATAAGTGCACTTGCGTTACGTGAGTGATTTCACCGATCAGCAGTGAGGATTGGAAACGATTCAGGACCTATTTTAAAGAGTTACATTGGATGTGATTGATAATTGTTATCTACTTTCAAATATATTTGGGCACAATATGCCAAAGCTGTGTGTTCAAATATATTTGTGAGGTCTACTTCCGCTATAGAAATTAATTTAATTATTAAATTCCCGTATTTTATTTGGGGATTACCAATTTATGTAAAAAAAATGGGAGGGCATCCTTATATTAAAATTCTATGATATGTTAGATGTTTTTTTTTTATATTGATGAAATTACTATTGTCTGTTAATTTATGTTTCTTTTGTTAAGTTTGTGATGTCAGCTACCACTGCTAATCCTTTTGAACGTGTTTTGGACGCGAATAAATTAACTGGTTCTGAGAACTTTAGTGATGGGAATTGGATCTTAAGATTATCCTGAGGTCTGAGAAGTTGGGTTATGTGCTGGATAATCCAGTATTTTTGGATATTGCTCCGGAGTCGACACCTGAAGAGATGGAGACATTTCAGAAATAGAGAGATGATATTCTGAGAGTCAGGTCACTCATTCTCTGTATTATGTCTTCTGATCTAAAGAGGCAATATGTTGATATGCCTGACTCATTCAGTATCATAACTTAGCTTCAGGAGCTATTTCTAAACCAGAAGCAGATCCTAGTGTACAGAATCTCCATGGAATTGTTCCACGCTCGTTTGGCTGGTGGCAAGCCAGTGAGTCCACATGTCCTGCACATGATGGATCTCATTGAGCAGCTTCGAAAGTTTGACTTTCAGCTAAATGAGACATTGGGCATGAATTTGATTCTTGGCTCACTCCCACCGGCATATTCCTAGTTCATTATGAACTTCAACATGCATGGTATTTGTTGTTCCTACAGTCAGCTGCATAGGATGCTTCAGACTGTTGAGGAAGACATCAAGAATGGTGTGTCGACATTCATCTCAAAGTCCTCTTTGCCTAGTTCTTCTTCTTCTCAATCTACGAGATCGGGCAAGAATAAGAAAAAGGCAAAGAGGACTTGTTCTGGTGTTCCACCTAAAGGAAAGGTTGTGAAGCCTAGCAACTCAAAGAAGAAAGCCGTTGAGGACAAGTGCCACCATTGTGGCAAGATTAGACATTGGAGGTGCAATTTTCCAGACTACATAACTTCCGTCAAATGGGAGAAAGCCTCCGCATCAGGTATGATTATTTTCTCAATCAATGATATCTCATTGGCTTGTGAAGCCATTGATTCTGGATGGGTTTTAGATTCTGCTAGTCCTACTCACATCTGCAATTCATTACAAGGGTTGAGGGTCAGTAGGATGCTTAATCCAGGTGAGATGAAGCTGCATTTTGGAAATGGAGATTCTTTATCTGCAGCAGCCATTGGCGAATACGAGATTCGTCTATCCATAGGCAGCATCATTTTGACAGATTGTGTTTTTGTGCCTGGTTGTGTAGTTAATATTATCTCTCTGTTTGTATTAGATACAAAATGATATCATGTACATATTAAGAATCGTTCTATGTATATATATGATATGAATGATGTTTTACTACACAAATGTTCAAATTTGCAAGGTTATTATATTTTACATGCCATTAGAGATGTTTATGAAATTGGGGATAATAAACGTAAAAGATCTGAAATAACTGATATAGAATTGTGGCATATGCGGTTAGGTCATAGAGACCTACGATGCCTAACCCAGTTGGTTAAGAATGGTTTGATTAAGAATCTAACCATAAAATAGTTTCCAACTTGTGAATCTGGTATTCAGGGTAAAATGACCAAAGCCCCATTTACTGGTGTTGGACATCGGGCCACTGACTAATTGGAGCTCGTACATAGTGATGTATGTAGTCGTATAAGTCACACTGCTCATAGTGGTTTTTCTTACTTCGTAACATTTACTGATGATTTGTCAGGGTATGGTTATGTTTATTTGATGAAACATAAATCGGAAACCTTTGAAAATTTCAAAGAATTTCGAAACGAAGTAGAAAAACAAACTGGTAAATTCATCTAATGCCTTCGATCAGATCGAGGTGATGAATATAGGAGTAGTGAATTTACCGAGTATCTTAAAGAGAATGGGATTCTCGCTCAATATACTCCTCCGAGTACTCCATAGTACAATGGAGTGTCTGAAAGGAGAAATCAGACTTTATTGGATAATGTTGAGTTTTACAGATCTGCCTTACTTTGGGTATGCTCTTCTGACTGGTGCACATCTACTGAATATGGTTCTTTCTAAAGCTGTTCCCACTACACCATATGATATATAGGTTGATAGGAAACTGAACCTTAATTATATTAGGGTTTGAGGCTGTCATGTATACGTCAAGGTGACGAAGTAGGATAAACTTTTACCTCGAGGGCGAAAAGTTAGGTTTGTCGGATATCCTTCGAATTCCAAAGGATATCAATTCTATGAACCAGAGCATCGAAATGTGTTCGTAGCTCGTTTTGCCAGATTTCTTGAAGAAGAATTTTCGGCAGAAGTTGGTAATCATAGAAGGGTTGAACTTGATGAAGTTCAACCTATAAATGACATATCGATAGAGCAATCACAAGTTCAGACAGAAGCAAAACCTTCTAGTCCACTCTCCGTAGTTCTACTAGGATATCGAGACCTCATCAACACTTGTATTTGATACAAGACAATAGTCTCGATGTGCTCCTTGTTGAGGAGACTGATCCATATACCTATAGAGAAGAAATGTTAGATATTGATTCCGCTAAATGGCAGAAAGCCATGAATTCCGAAATAGACTATATGCATCAGAATCAAGTATGGGACTTGGTTCCACTTTCTGAGGGAATTGTTCCCGTTGGTTGTAAATGGGTTTACAAAAGGAAGTACGGGCCCGATGGGAAGGTTGAAAGCTTCAAAGTCCGACTGGTTGCTAAAGGTTACACTCAAAGGCCAGGTGTGGACTATGATGAAACCTTTTCACCAGTAGCGATGCTAAAGTCTATTAGGATTTTATTGGCTATCGCTGCTTACCATGATTATGATATTTGGCAAATGGATGTCAAAATGGCTTTTCTTAATGGATTTCTTGATGAAGAAATCTATATGGAACAGCTGAAGGGTTTTGTCTCCAGCCAAAACTCTGGCATGGTATGTAAGCTTAAGAAGTCCATTTATAGACTGAAACAAGTTTCACGGAGTTGGAATCTTCATTTTGATGAAGTAATCAGATTGTCTGGTTTTCTAAAAAATGAAGAAGAACCCATTGTTTATAAGAAGGTCAGTGTGAGTAAAATAGTGTTCTTTGTGCTTTATGTTGACGACATCCTGATCATTGGAAATGATCTTGGAATGATACAGGGTGTTAAAGCATATCTCTGTAAAAACTTCTCCATGAAAGACTTGGGTGAATCTTCTTATATACTTGGTATAAAACTCTATAGAGATAGATAAAAGAAGCTGATTAGGTTATCTCAATCTTCGTACATAGATAAGATCCTAGAAAGGTATAACTTTAGCAATTATAAAATTACTAATATACTTTTTCGACATGGCATTCATCTTTCGAAGAATATGTGTCCTCAGACGGAAGATGAAAAGGCTAGAATGTCTAGTCAACCTTATACATTGTTTAGGAAGCATCATGTATGTCATGTTATATACGAGATATGATATTAGTCATGCAGTAAGGTACTAACAGATATCATTCAAATCCAGGCAACGACCATTGGATGGCCATTAAACATATCATAAAGTATCTGAAAGGTATTAAGGATAAGTTTCTTATTTATGGAAAATGTGATTTACAGATAAAAAGATATACAGATTCCGACTTTCAGTCAGATCCTAATGATAGAAAGTCTACATCAGGTTTTGTATTTACTCTTAATAATGCTGCAGTTAGTTGGAAATGTTCTAAAAATTTATCAACAGCTGATTCTACCACTGATGCGGAATATATTGCGGCATCAGATGCTGCAAAGGAAGCTATATAGATTAGAAAATTTATCACCGAAATGAGAGTTGTCACAATCATCAAGGATTCGATCCTATTATTTTGTGATAATAGTGGCGCCGTTGCACAGGTAAAAGAACCGATAGCGCATCGAAAATCGAAACATGTGGAACGAAAATACCACATTATTCATGAGATCATAGCTCGAGGAGATGTTGCTAAATGTAAGATATTTGGAGATGACAACATAGCAGACCCGCTTACGAAGGCCTTGCCTCCGAGACTATATGATAGACATGTAGAGGCGATGGGTATTAGATACCATCAAACTTGGCACTAGAGCAAGTGAGAGAAAATATTGGAGTTGGTGCTCAACGCACCAAATTTAGTTGTATTTATTGTAATACGATGTATATTTTATTTTGTTATGAATAAAATTAAGTAATTTTCATCAATATATTCTATTATATAGTAAAGACGTAAAAGACCTTAGAATTAATAGTTGTGACATAATTGCAAAAGCACCTCAATTATTACTGAGAAATGTCACAATACAATTTATTCTTTAATTGCTTCTAGTCAAGGTTTACATATTTGGTCAATTAGTAAACCCGTGAGATCGGTATGTGTCGTATACTAGAATTGTTCTAATGGTTTATCTCAGTTTACACCATGAGTCTTGGAAGACTCATATAGACACGTAGGTATTTATTGGATAAATACTGAACGACTCATTCGAAGATTCATGATAGATGGTACACCAACGTCAATAGGAATCTTTACGAGTCGAATAACATATTAGCTCCTTTGACTTGTGATACCACTGTGGATATGTGAGATATCCTCCGTACTATGATGACAGTCACGTCAACGATATTTTAAGATCAAACATCCGCCTGTTAGTCGGGTATAGACTGATACTCACGATATCATGTGATATATCTAGAGAGGATATGCCAGTCTCGTGTACGAGATTTAGGTGTCCAATTTGTGATTCTTTGAAATCCTTGGCCGATGTATGATTCTGAAACGAGTTCTGAATATTTATTGAAGAATCATAATTATGTCACGACACATGAATTGTTCATAGCAAAGATTTGACGTTTAATCTATATCTCTGGAATAATTCGGATAACCTATGACAGAAGTATTATATATATGCAATGACTTCGACTTGGATGGTTCAACTCGATTATCTGTGGTGGTTGTAATTTGTGAGTGGACAAATTACAGACATGGAAATGGTTTATGTGACAGATAAACTTGAACCTAGAGAGTCCCACAATATAAAGTGTACTCGTTGAGCATGTGGGCAATTAATTATGGATAATTCAGATTATTCATAATTTACACATACGTATTAAATAATGTGTATTTGTATACGATACATAATTTAGATTAGATACAAATTATTAACTTATTGGAATTGACACTTGTTTTGTTATTAATTATTATTATTATTATTAAAAATGGAAGAATATTCTTGGAATATTTCTCCATATATTTATTTTGTCAATAATAAAATGAATTAATTAATCAGTTAATTTATTTATTTTAATTAAGAATATTACATTGAATATTATTTACTTTTTGGTAAATTTTGTTTTGCCAAACCATGTAATTCTAACACATGGATTTAATTAACAAAAAATCAAAATAAATATTATTTTTGGATAAGATCAATTTGGTGTCAAATTCTTGGCCATAAAAATTGAATATTTTGTTGAAAAATACTCTAAATTTTCGGCCAAGGAGGACTTTTTCTATATAAATGAAATTGTTTCATTTTTTTAGGTTTAGACACTTCTCATGTATTGAGAAAATAAAGAAAAAAAAGGGATTATGGTTTATTGATCAACACAAAGGAGGAGAGAATCAAAGAAATTGGAGCTTGGATTAAGGTAATCAAGAGTTCCTAATTTCTATTTTCTTAAGATTTTGTTTCTCAAGCATGTAAATATGTATATGATATATTTTGCATGTTAAATATACATATGGATCTTGGATAGAAATGTTTGAAATAAAACTTGGTGTTGATAGTTTTATAAACCTTAATAATTTCTTTATTTAGCATGTGTAAATAGATTAATTAGTGAATTAATCTGAAAAACTAAAATTATCATTCTAGAGTGATGTTACCACTCTAATGTTGCATAAAATTGTTCTTGAAACTTTGTATTGTGGTGATAAATTTTGTGCAAAATTAATTGGATTAATTTGTGAACAAATTGAATTTTAGCATGAAAAATGGACAAAAACTAAAACTGGATCAGATCTGGTTTTTGACCTTAAAATAGAATATTTTTCATGTAAAAATATGTTATTTGGATGATTTTGGATGTGTATTGGGTGGTGGATAAATTCCGGAAATTATTCCGGGGCGAAAACGCGAGAAAACGGTGAAATTCACGTCGAAACAGACCCGTCGTTCTTGGACTGACCGAACACTGCCTGAGTGACGGGTTTCCCCTGCTCGGCTGATGGTCAACCGGTTTGACCGTTTGCTCGTTATGCGTAGTATTTGTCGGAAAATATTTTCGTAAAATAATTCGTCGTGTAATGAAATATATTATGTTATTAAATATTAATAAATAATATATTTAAACTTATTTGAGTGAATTAAAAATATTTAATATTTATTAATTTGCTCGGAAAAATTTTAAAATGTTTAAAAATCATTTTCACCTTCCACCGCGCCCTTCCGCTGCGTATACCCCAACACTAAGGAACTCAGTGAGTGGAGCTATAAAATCAAAAAAACAATATTAATAACACTGTGTCAAATGCTCATAATAATAATCTACTTTCTCAATTCATAAAACTGAAATCGAGTCTTTCCTTTCAAAATATTTATGAAAAATCAGTTGTAAATTCATTTGTCTGAAATCTATAAAGATCTGTAGAAAGTCTGAAGCATGGGGTGTTACGTCTCGCCGTCCCCCCATACGCCCAATCTGGTGATCTTAGGGCGTTACTTCTCGCCGTCCCCCAAGCCATTGAACTAGAGCCGGGGGTGTTGATCCATGCTACCCTTCTGACTCCAAATCTAGGATCTATAGGCATTACGTCTCACCGTCCCCCTAGTACTGCTCTACATGTGCACATGTTGTATCCGTCAATTCCATAAGTTACACCTGAGGTGGGTTTTTCCCCCATGCCTCCAAAATCATAAAATCATACTTTTGAAATCATTTTCATCATCAAAACATCTCAAGTCATATGAAATCAGTATTCTAGTAAACTTTTGATAAAACTCATTTTAAAATCAAGGAATTAGAAATCCATATCTTAAAACCATAATAAAAAATTTGAAATAAGTACTCCACTCACAGTGCTATGGCAATTCTGGTGCGATTCCCGGTGTAGGTGATCTCCGAACGCCTTGACGTCGATCTAATGTTAAAGAATGTTAGTCTCTTGCAATTGATAAGAAGGAAAATGTAATGCATGATTGATGTTTTATGCTTGTAACGTGACGTAACACGGTATATACGTTATATAGACCTTTAAGGTACCCTCTACATATAGAAGAAGTTGAAATGAATAAAAATGATCATGGAAATTTAGTCATGCATCGCGACACTGGCCCATGGGCATTGTTGACGCTCACTTAAACAGATGGGCAGTGAGCGTTTGATGGTTCTGCGTTCGCGATGCAAGGGGTTTGGAATCTCAACTCCCATACGTGTCGCGACGCTAAGGGTTTTAAACATCGCGACTTCCCAAAAATAGAATCGAGACAGTGAGCTTCCTCTGTTTTCACGTCGCGACGCTGACCCATTGGCTTCATGACGCTCACACGAACAGACTGGGCAGAAGACATCATTTTATTATGCGTCGCGATGCCAAGGTACGTGCTCGCGACGCTCGCCCGTTGCTAAAATCCTCAATAATAATTTAAGTCTAAAATTTACCTCCCATTGTAAGTATAGACCCAAAGGGTAAAACGTATTGGCAGGACTAGGCTTTACCAGACTGACCAATACCAATTTGTCCCTAAATCGTACTATTGACAATGGTTGACTTTTCTGAGTCATAGACGCAGCGATTGGGTGTCCACAAGGACTAGCAAAAGCTACACATGTTGATTGCCCAACCCAATGATCAAGGAATTATGATTTATATCATAAATTGGTTGAGAACCTACCTAATAACATATTTTTTTATAACGACCGGCCCTAGTCGGAGTTATGAAATGATGATAATGGGATCCTTGCCCATAAGAAATCCATCATATTGGGGTTGATGTGATTTGCTTAAAATTTTAAAACAATTGAGTGGGAGCAACTTCATAATATTAAAAGCCATGTTATTATGAAACATTAATGAAAACATATTCCTAATTTTAACATTTTCTCTTAACAGGTGGGTTAAAATATTTCACAAACATTCAAATGGAAAACAGAGTATCACTTCGTTCCATCCTTGATGAGCATAAGCTCAAAGGGGACAACTACAATGACTGGTTTAGAAACCTTAAAATTGTCTTACGACAAGAAAAATTTTCTATGTTCTTGAAAGACCATTTCCCCTAAACCCGCAGAAGATGCTGACCAAGATACATTTGATGCTTGGAAGAAACACGTCGATGATGATGAGCAAGCAGTTTGCATAATGCTTGGCTCTATGTCGGACGAACTTCAGAAAGCTCACGAAGATAGGATGCTCAAACCATCATCTTTCACTTGAAGGTGTTGTATGCAACTTCCGTTCATACCGTGAGATTCCAAGTGTCATGTGCCTTATTCCAAACAAGGTATAAGGAAGGATCTGTTAGTGGACATGTGCTTAAGATGATTGGCCACATTGAAAAATTGGCCAACCTCGGGTTCATCATGGATCATGAGATAGGTCACGATCTAATTCTTCAGTCCTTACCAAAAGAATTCTCTAACTTTATTATGCAGTTTCATATGTCTGATAAAGAAGCTACTTTAGCAGAATTGCACAATCTGATAAAGCAAGCAGAGAATGACTTGAAACCGGAGCTTAAAACCTCCGTCATGCTTACGGGTACGGACCTGAAGCCACGAGGCCCAAAGAAAAATGAGGGCAAGGCCAAAGATCCAGATCACCTAAAGCCCAATGGTAATTTGGAGAAGAAAAATGGAAAGGGAAAATGTTTCTTTTGTGGAAAGAATGGTCATTGGAAGAAAGACTGCAGATCCTTGAAAGCCAAGGAAGCTAGGGAAGCCCAAGAGGCCAAGAAGCCAATGCTTCAGGTATGTTGTATATGATTGAACTATATTCTCAAAACTCTGAACCTTCTACTTGGGTGCTTGACACCGGTTGTGGGACTCACTTGTGTAACAATGTGCAGGGCCTGAGAAACAGTAGGAGACTCCGTCATGGGGAGGTTGACTTACGCATGGGTAATGGAGCAAAACTGGCTGCATTGTGCGTGGGGACTTATTCATTAGTTTTGCCAAAGGTTTATTTTAGACTTAGAAGATTGTGTTTATGTACATTCTCTAGTAAAGAACGTCATTTCAATTTCTTCTTTATGTAATAAAGGCTTTTCATGCCTAATAAGTTGTAATGAATGTTCTATTTATTTCAATGAAATAAAATATGGAGATGGTATTTTGAATAATGGTATCTATGTCTTACAACTAACAAAGAATGTTCAACCTCTAATATATACAACGTTAACTCGAATAATCTCAATGAATCACTTCTATGGCACAGTCGCTTAGGTCATATCAATGAAACAAGATTAACTAAGCTACATAAGGATGGGTATTTCAAACCTTCAAATATAAACCTTATGGAACTTGTGAGTCTTGTTTACTTGGTAAAATGACCAAATTACCCTTCAAAGGTAAATGACAGCGTGCAGCGGAGACATTAGAACTCATACACTCTGATGTATGCGGACCAATGTCAGTCACCCTAGAGGTGGATTCTCCTACTTCATTACCTTTATCGATGATCATTCGCGATATGGGTATGTGTACCTTATGCGGTACAAATCTGAAGCCTTTGAGAAATTCAAAGACTTCAAGGCTGAAGTAGAAACCAGCTTAATAAAAGTATTAAGTCACTAAGGTCTGACCGAGGTGGTGAATACTTAAGCAGCGAATTTCAAGATTACTTGAGAGAAAATGGCATTGTTTCCCAGTGGACTCCTCCGGGAACTCCACAGCATAATGGGGTCTCCGAAAGGAGAAATCAGACATTATTAGATATGGTCCGATCAATGATGCCAGCACGGATCTACCTCTTTCATTTTGGGGTCTTGCTTTAGAAACTGCAACACTACTACTAAACCAAGTTCCTTCCAAGACTGTTAGTCAAACACCATATGAGTTATGGTCTGGGAAACGTCATAGTCTTAGTTATCTAAGAGTTTGGGGATGTGACGCATATGTCAAGCTCACACAAACTAACAAATTGGATGATAGGGCGGTTAAATGTAAGTTTGTATGATATGTCTTGAACTCAAGAGCATACGTGTTCTACGTCCCAAATGAACAAAGAAATTTGTCTCACGAAATGCTAAATTTCTAGAGAATGAATTCCTTCTCAAGAAATATAGTGGGAGTAGACTTGACCTCGATGAGGTACGAGAAGAACAAACTAACATAGAACTAAACCCCAGGCCCCTCAAAAGGGCAGCGACGGAACAACCACAAGGTTATGAACTCAGAAGGTCTGGTAGGGAAAGACATGAGCCTGAAAGATATGGTTTCCATATTGATGAGGAACATGATCAGGTCATTGATAATGACGATCCCACCAGTTATGACGAAGCAATGCGTGACATTGATTCAGTCAAGTGGCTTGAGGCCATGAAATCTGAAATAGACTCTATGTATCAGAATCAAGTCTGGGACTTGGTAGATGCACCTGAAGGGATAAAACCCATAGGCTGCAAGTGGATTTACAAGCGTAAAACTGATGCAGAAGGCAACATCCAAACCTATAAGGCTAGGTTGGTGGCGAAAGGTTATAGACAAATCCAAGGAATTGACTATGACGAAACCTTCTCGCCTGTTGCAATGATAAAGTCCATTCGAATTTTATGGCACTAGCTCACACTTTGATTATGAGATTTGGCAGATGGATGTCAAAACAGCTTTCCTTAATGGGAACCTCGTAGAGGAAGTCTATATGACACAACCTGAGGGTTTGCATCTAAGGATGATCATAATAAAGTATGCAAGCTTAAACGATCCATTTATGGACTCAAGCAAGCCTCCAGAAGTTGGAATATACGATTTGATGAGACAATCAAAGAATTTGACTTCATCAAAAATGTAGACGAGCCTTGTGTTTACAGGAAAAGTAGTTGGAGTGTGTTGTATTTCTTGTATTATATGTCGATGACATATTAATCATCGGGAATGATATTCCCATGATGCAAGCCACCAAGCAATGGTTATCTCAGAATTTCTCTATGAAAAATTTGGGAGAAGCAGCCTACATTCTCGGCATTAAGATCTACCGTAATAGATCTAAGAGGTTGTTAGGACTTTCTCAATCTACGTACATAGATAAAGTTTTGAAAAGATTCAAAATGAAAGATTCCAAAAGAGGTAATTTACCTACTTGTCATGGAATCAAATTATCTAAGGAGCAATGTCCACATACTCATTCAGATAGAGAGCGTATGAGTAGGATCCCTTATGCTTCAGCAATAGGATCGATCATGTATGCCATGCTATGTACAAGACCTGATGTCTCTTATGCTCTTAGCATAACGAGCAGGTATCAGACAAATCCTGGTGAGCAACAATGGGCAGCTGTCAAAACAATCCTCAAATATCTGAGAAGAACTAAGGATGTGTTTTTGACATACGGAGATTGTTCTGAGATGAAAGTCATTGGTTAATGTGATATGAGCTTTTAGACTGATAGGGATGACAGAAGATCGCAAACAGGATATCTGTTTATTTTGAATGGCGGTGTTGTCAGTTGGAAAAGCTCAAAGCAGTCAACTACAGTGGACTCCACCACTGAAGCCGAGTATATTGCAGCATGAGGCTGCTAAAGAAGCAGTCTGGATAAAGAAGTTCATCACGGAGCTGGAAGTGCTTCCCGCGATAAAGAATGGCGTCACGATGTACTGTGACAACACGGGCGCCATTGCTCATCAAAGGAACCAAGGTCCCACCAGAAATCCAAGCATGTACTCAGGAGATTTCATCTCATCAGGGAGATTATTGAGAGAAAATAGTTATTATAGAGAAAATACCCACATAAGATAATTGCAGATTCTATGACTAAAAGGGCTGACTCAACAAAAGCATGATAGGCACCACGAGAGTATGGTGTCCAGATTCATACTAGTTGGCTATAGTGCAAGTGGGAGATTGTTAGGGATATGCCCATTACCAACTTGTGGATGGGTTGTATATACATGTATTTGTAATATTTTCATTAATTAATAAAATGGCAATCTTTATTATACATGTCTTACATAACTTATATGAATCATCAACACTGTAATAAAGCCCATTGGAGTAATAAGACGATGGCTTCCACGCCTTATGAGAATCATTACTCTTAAATATTCCAAGTCATAGTTTTGTGAATAATCTGGGCGTTCACAAAGCGGAGAGACTAGCATGATGATATGATCCGCCTTTAAGTGGAGTAGCCGATCTCATAGGCTACTAGCGGAGATCCGTCCGCTTGGTGTATCACATGGATGCATGAGTTACTCGTGTCCATCGAACTGACCGCCGAAAGTTTTCATATGGAGTGTTTATCCCATGTGTCTGTGAGAACTTTCATGTATCGATTATATGACTAGTCCTTAGGCTTGAGGTCTTTACAATCTTATGTGTGGATCAAATAACTTTGACATTCTCGTTCCTCGGTTTAAAAGATCCGGTCATAAGGGTATGATTGGGTCATTTATTAAAACACATGAAGTTTGTAAAGATACAACAGAGAATCACCACTCTCTTGGATAATATTTTCTTATAAGAGTAGTATTCCAGTTCGCGGGTTGATATGTGTGATCAGTGATTGAGACTGTGGCCACAACGGAAGAATCATGTGAGATTCTTGGGTTAGCACGATTCATGACACTATCAACATCATACCTTTGACCATATGGGTAGACACTTTCCGTACCTAGGTCAATAGGTGGGGATACAGTGAGGCAAGGGACCGTATCATATGTAAATCGCATACATAACGGGTATATATATATATCTTTCCTTCTCATTTGGGGGCCTTGACATGTTGCTAGATGTCAACCTTGGTCATTGAAATTGAACGACCATCTGATCGGAGGATAATTTATGTTTGATTAAATTATCACGATTCATTTCATGTCCAACTTGAGGGGAACCCAAAAGGTAACACACAACAAAGTCGAAATCAATGGTTAACAATGCACAATACAAATATAACAGCATATATGATTGCTGTAGGAATTGTTCATAAATAGTTCAATGTGTTTAATTATTGAACAGATCATTTATTAGGTTCCATATTGGCTTAGGGATTGGTGAATGACGATGAGGGCACTTTGGGAATTGGAATAATAATAAAAAATTAATATTCACATGAATAGTAATATGAATAGTAAAAACAAATTTTATTTTTTTTGAATTCCAATTCGGCCCAAACTCTTATTAGGGTTTTATAATCTCATTAAACCACAAAATAAGATCCAATGGCTAACATTAAATTATATTTTTATCCAATATCGGATTCTTAATTAATTTTGTTGTCTTTGGAGCACTATATAAACCAAAGAATTCTTCAAAATTTTACACCAAAACCTTTCATATCTTGGGTTTATATAAGTGAGAGCAACTCTAAAGTTTAAGAGTAAGCCACTGATTTTGAGGATCCTTAAGTCTAATTGACTAGAGGAACCTCGAGTTAAAAGTTTTGAGGTATTTGCCTAGGCTAGCACCAAGGGCAAAATACCCGTGCACTCAAGGTGTAGTCTTGCCGTTGAGTTTTGGCTTTGGTGTGTGCGTATTTGGAGGCCACACACTTGGGTGGCTCTTTGGAACGTGGAAGATCTTGCTGAGTTCGAGAAAAGCTTGTAAATTGGAGGGAGGATTGGAGGAGTCTACGGTTCAAGTAAGTCTTTTTCTTTCTTTATTTTTTTTTAAAGTTCTTATGATAGTTAGCATGTTTAGGTTTATGTTCTTTGCATGTTTTATGAGTTTTATGCTTAGAATATATTGTAACATGCCTAGGCTTGTAGAATAATCAAAACAAATGGGTCTTGGGCAAAGGGAAAGCGGCATATAATTTGATTTTCTGCTGCGCTAACACTTTTGACTCTGGATATACTTGAGACTCTTGTGATCAGTGAAAATCTCAAAATTTTCACCATACAAGTAATGTCGTCATATCTTCAAGGAAAAAATAATTGCTACCATTTCTAAATCATTAGTGGGATAGTTCTGTTCATAAGGTTTTAACTGTCTGAAAGCATAAGTAATAACTTTTCCTCTCTGCATTAGCACACATTTCAATCCCACTCTTGAAGCATCACAGTACACTATAAATCCTCATGATCCTGATGACAGGGCTAGCACAGGAGCGGTAGTTAATCACCGCTTAAGCTCATAGAAACTCTTCTCACAGGCATTTGACCACTCAAACTTCACATTCTTATGGGCCAACCGTGTTCACGGGGTAACTATCCTGGAGAAATTTTCTATGAACCTTCTATAATATCCTGTCAAACTCAAGAAACTGCATATCTTTGTCACACTGGTAGGCCGATGTCAATTTTGAATGGCTTCAATCTTCTGGGAGCTTACACAGATTCCTTTTTTTGACATAACATGCCTTAGAAACACAACAATGGATAGCCAAAACTCACATTTAGAGAACTTGGCAAATAGCTTGTGTTATCTCAACATATGTAGTACCTGTTGGAAATACTCTGCATGCTCCTGTTCAATACGTGAATACACTATAATGTCATCGATGAAAACTATCACAAATCGATCTAGAAAGGGTCTAAATACCCTGTTCATCAAGTCTATAAAATCCGCGGGGGCGTTGGTCAAGCCAAACTATATCACCAAAAACTTGTAGTGTCCATATCTTGTTCAAAAGGTTGTCTTTGACACATCACTATTCCTAATCTTTAATTGATGATACCATGACCGTAGATCGATCTTTGAGAAATATTGTGCCCACTGAAACTGATCAAACAAGTCATCAATCCTCGGTAACGGATACTTATTCTTGATCATTATCTTATTCAATTATCAATATTCTATACACAACCGAAGTGTTCCATCCTTCTTTTTGACGAATAATACTAGAGCGCCCAATGGGGACAAGTGAGGGTGAATGAAACCCTTATCTAGCAAATCTTGCAATTGTTCCTTCAACTTATTAAGTTCTGCAGAGGCCATCATATATGGAGGAATCGATATAGACTGCGAGCCCGGAACCACATCTATACAGAACTCAATCTCTCTATCCGGCGGTAATCCTGGCAACTTATCTGGAAAGAAATCAGGATACTCTCTTACCACCAGAATCTGATCATTGCTTATTTCTCCAACTCTAGTATTTGTCACATAAGCTAAGTAACCCATGTTTCTCTTTTGGAGAAGCTTATACGCTTGCATTGTCGATATCAAGTTATGAGAGGTACTACACTCTTATCCCCCTGATAAACTTTAAGTGATTGGTTGGCAATATGCAAAGTAATAGCCTTCTCCCGGCAATCTAATACCGCATGATGCGTAGCTAACTAATCTATCCCCAAGATGACATCAAAACCCAAAATGCTCAACATTATCAAATCAACGTAATACGTACGTCCATCAACATCAACCGGACAAGCCTTCACTCCCGGTGTAACCTCTATAGGATATCCTACTGGTGTAGCTATGATGAGGGTTCAATATAATGGTTATGTATCTCTACCCAAGCACGTCACAAAATATGGTGATATGAAAGAATGAGTAACGTCTGAATCAAACAATACTCTAGCATGCACTAAACTAATTGATAGTGTACCTGTGACAATTGTATTAGATGCCTGAGCATCCTGAGGCGTGAGAGTATACACTATACCCTGTGCCCTACTCGTGGAAGCATGTCCTCGGTCACCCACTGGTTTTCCCCTTCCTCCGACTGTCTGACCCCTATCTACCGATCTCTGCTCTCATTCTCTCCTCCCCTATACCCTATGCCCTACCCGAGGGAGGACTGGAGGAGTCTTCGGTTCAAGTAAGTCTTTTTCTTTCTTTATTTTAATTAGAGTTCTTATGATAGTTAGCATGTTTAGGTTTATGTTCTTTACATGTTGTATGAATTTTTATGCTTAGAATATATAGTAACATGCCTAGGCTTGTAGAATAATCAAAACAAATGGGTCTTCGGTAAAGGGATAGCGGCATCATAATTTTTAATTTTCCGCTGCGCACTCGCGGCCGCTTCACAACAGGCTCTGGGCCTGGAGGCTTCTATTGTCGGGCAATCAACTGAATAAGAGCTTTTATCGATCGTTGAATCTGCTAAAAACTCACAGCTACTACATCATCAGTCTGAACCACTAGTCTTGCCGATCATCTCCTACACCCCCTTCATGTTCAAAATCAACTCTATGTCCTCTATCTGGCTCGGGGGAAGGCGCCACTGATCTTTGATCTGGATCTACACCCTGGGGTGCCCTACCATGCCTGGGTCTACCCCTGACTTCGGTCATTCCTTTGGGTGGCATATTATCTAAGTAATCAAGAAATGAAAGTGTAAAATTAAAGACTTTGGAAATTATAACCAATAAGAATGAGACATACTTCGGGACAATAATACTAGAGAAACAGCCTCTTATATATTATTACCATAGGTATACTAAATATATAAGACACTGTTAATATCCCACTACAGTCAATGACTCCCTAGACCAAGCTCTGATTCCAATTTTGTAACATCCCCAATCCGGGAAGGTTACCGGCAGGCAACAGGCTCCACTATCACCTAAGCCACTGATTGATACTAAAGAAAACTTATTTCTTATCTAGTCATTATAACAATATACATGCACACACATACCATGGTGATTAATCAACACATGAAACATGAATAAACTATATATATCCTCTGAATAAACTTTACAGACTCATCTGAACATCATGTAACTGTCATACATCAAAAGGAAACCAAAACACAAGCTACATTCTATATTAATGTAGATGTGACATGATGGACCGCTATGACTAGTGATTGCAGTACTGTTATTATCCATGATCCATGTCTCCAAAAGATTATTGTGGCTCACCAGCTAAAAGATCCTGCAAAACTGGAGAGTGGGGGGGTGAGTCCTAAGGAACTTAGTGAGTGAAGTTATAAAACTAGAAAACAATATTAGTAACACTGTGTCAAATGCTCATAATAATCTACTTTTTGAATTCATAAAACTTAAATCGAGTCTTTCCTTTCAAAATATTTATGAAAAATCAGTTGTAAATTCATTTGTCTGAAATCTCTGAAGATCTGTAGAAAGTCTGATGCATGGGGATGTTACATCTCGCCGTACCCCCATACACCCAATCTGGTGGTCTTGGGGCGTTACGTCTTGCCTTCCCCCAAGCCACTAAACTAGAGCCGGGGGTGCTGATTCATGCTACCCTCTTGACTCAAAATCTAGGATCTAGGGGTGTTACGTCTCACCGTCCCCCTAGCCCTGCTTTACATGTGCACATGTTGTATCCTTCAATTTCATAAGTTATACCTGAGGTGGGTTTTCCCCCATGCCTTCAAAACCATAAAATCATACTTTTGAAATCATTTTCATCATCAAAACATCTCAAGTCATATGAAATCGGTATTCTAGTAAACTTTTGATAAAACTTATTTTAAAATCAAGGAGCTAGAAATCTATATCTTAAAACCATAATAAAATCTTTGAAATAAGTACTCCACTCAAAGTGCTATGGCAAGTCTGGTGGGGTTCTCGGCGTGAGTGATCTTCGAGCACCTTGATGTTGATCTAAGGTTAAAGAAATCGTTAGTTCTCTTGCAATTGATAAGAAGTAAAATATAATTCATGATTGACATTTTATGCTTGTAACATGACGTAACGCGTGTGTATACGCTTATACGAGACCTTTAGGGTGCCCTCGTACATCTTAGGATGAAGTTGAAATGAATAAAACTAATCCTGGAAAATTCAATCACGTGTCGCGACACTGGCCCATGGGCGTCGCGACGCTCACTTAAATAGTTGAGGCAGTGAGCGTCTGATAGTTCCGCGTCGAGACACAAAGGGTTTGGCATCACGACTCCCAAAAGCGTAGCGACGCTAAGGGTTAAGCGTCGCGACTTCATTTCTCCAATTTACTTTAATGTCTAGGCTTCCTTAAATTTCACGGCGCTCACACGAGCAGACTAGGCAGAATGCATCCTTTTGTTGAACGTCGCGATGCAAGGTGCGTAGAGTCGCAACGCTCACCCGTTTTCAGGGCCAAGCACCAATTCTCCATCTTCACTCCTAAATTTTAAATCACCATTAAAGTTATCTCAACTACAAACATACTAATCATCAACAATATAATCTTATAACATCATCATCATACTAAGTCTCATGACTCCAATTTACTTCAATGTCTATGGTTCCTTAAATTGGGGTTCTCTCACCATCATTATTTTCTTAACTTAATAATCATCTATGCATCATCAAACTCAAGTCATCAACATCTAATAATCATCAAACCAGTAAAACATCAACATTTTAAATTTGGGTTAAATCTTTCTCACCTTGAATCAAATTCCTTCTTCACAATTGGAGTCTCCAAGCTTCTTTTTCTCCTCCCTATGCTTGATTTTATGACGATTTGGTCTAGGTTATCTTGGAAATTTATCAAGAAAAATGAAACTCCTCTCTTTTTTATCCCAGTAAATTTTCGGTCAAGGGGTGAAGTGATGGTTTTCAAATTTGATTTTTTTTTATAATACATGTTAATAATTTCTAGAGAAATGTTGAAGGTTTGGGCCTTTTCTAGAAAAATGAGGGACTTTGGCCCAAATATCGGATTCTTGTTGGGCTTGTATTGGGCTAACTTGAATTAGTTAAAAATATGGCCAACTCTATTCCTAAAACACTTAGGCCCAATAAACTTACTGTAAGTCCGCCAATCTCGTAACCGAGTAAGGTCCATTGTCTCTAAGTCATCTCCACCAACTTCCTGTTGACGTTCGGAGAAAATTTTTCCTAAGTCATCAAGTTATAACACTAGTTGGACTTATGAAATTCTAAGTCATTACATCTATTTACAATGTGAGTTGGGATATTGTTAAAAAGCCTTTTGGTGCATGCAAATTAGGTGTCATGGATCTGAAATCAAAAATCAAACTTTGCTTCTCAAATGGCTTTGGCATTTTGCTACCAAAGAGTGCCCCTTATGGAAGGTTTTCTTATGTCCCAAGTATGGTGCCCGTGGTAGTACATGGTTCATGCACTTTAGGCCGCACAAATGTTCTTCTTTTTAGGCTAATATCTCTAGTATGCAGGTGGTCAATTTTGGTAATTTCACTTGGGAGGATACTCTAAAAGTCTCTGTTAGTAATGGGCTGAGAAGGTAGTTCTGGCTTGATAACTGGTGTGCTTAGTCACCGCTTAGGATATCCTTCCCCATTTTGTTTCAGCTGATAGCTGATCAAAATGCTTCAATGACCGATTTTCTTTGCCAATTCCTTACAGGTTCTCCTTGACGCAAAGCACTCAGAACATCTAAAGTTGTTGCATTGGATGACTTGCACCTTCTTACAAACTCCTTATCTATTTCTCAAGGTATGCCTGACTCTATCTCATAGTCTATTCACTCTTATGGTAAATTCTCAGTTAGGCAATTCTCATCTATTTTATTTTCAAGTACTCATAATTACCATCCTTGGAGCTTTGGTTTCATTTGGAAAAACATTACACCTAAAAAAGTTCAGGTTTTTTACTGGCTTATTTTTTTGAAGCGTATACATACAAAAGATTTCATTTATCATAGAGGCATTATTGATTCTTCTCAGTTGACCTGCCGTCTTTGTGATTTGAAAATTGAAACCTTGGATCACTTTTTATTTTCTTATACCTTCTTTTGGAAAGTATGGTCCTTGTTCTTTAATTGGTGGGTGATGGCTTGGGTTATTTCAGGGGGATCCTATTGACTTTATTGCATCATGGTGTTTCTTGTGCTCTAATAAAAAAGTATATGACTTTCTGAATTGTCTTTTTATGGCTATGTGCTGGTGCCTTTGGTTGGAAACAAAATCAGAGGACATTCAACATATTATCTTCTTCTTTGCCACAAACTTCCATGAAGATTTTATCTTTTACATATTGTGGGATGTTTTTAAGTTATAATGACTTCTCAGTATCGGTGGTTCTCTTTGGCTATCCTGGGATTGTATTTTTGTGCCACATCCTAGTAAACTGTCCAAATTCATAACTGAACTGTCTAGTCTTGAATACATGCATGCATGCTATATATGCATGTGTGCTATACAATGCATTTGAATTACATGAAAACATACTTTATACAACATGCCATATATATGCATACATAACTCGGCCTCGTGGATTTTCTTGGAAAATATATAAATATGCAGATCATTGATACTGTGAATCCCGAGACTGGTCCTAATGACTGCGGTTGGTGTCCATCCTCTCCAAGTTTGTCCCTTGCATGCATGCAATCCTGCAACGCAAAACTAAAAATGGAGAAGTAAGTCGTATGAATGACTTAGTGAATGAATGCTGAAAATGAAAGTGAAACATAAAGGTTCATGATTTGCATAAATAATCTCATTTGTAATTTAGATTCTTGAAGACATAAGCTTACAAAATCATGGACACATACCGTAAACCATGAAACATAAGGCGTAGATCTTGAAACTTAAACTGTAAATCATGTGTTGTAACCTTAAGCATGAACCATAACTATAACATGAATGGAAAGAATGTAAACATGGTTAATAACATGTTACAACTAACTAATAATTGTAACATAGACTGTAAACTGGAATCATGAAATGGACCCTATGACCTAACTTGAAAACTATGAACATGACTTGAAACTCTAAACTTCAATAGAATTTGTAATCATTACTATAAATGTAACATGTAAATTATAAACATGACTGAAAATTGCATAACATGATCTCATAAACATGGCTAAAAATGGTTAAAATAAATTATAAACTGAATCATGACCTACAATCGTAAACATGATGACATGATTGCAAAATGTAAACCAGACTTGAAAACTGTGAACATAATTTGAAAACATAATCCTGACTGCAAACTAAAAAACACAAACTGCAAACTTGATTGTACATAAAAAACTTAAAATGTAATCCTAAGTTGTATCTGTAAACATAAACTGTAAACGTGGTCATGAAAATAATTATGTGAACTGAAAACATAAACGTGATATGAAAATCATATACATGTCTTGAAAATTGAAACATGACTTGAAACCATAAATATGACTTGAAACTGTACTCTTGAACTGAATATTGTGTTGAAGACTGTAAAATATTTGAAAATTGAAAAACGTAAACTTGTAAACGTGATTGAAAAACATAGCATGAGCTGAACCAGAATCATTGGATGAGAAAGTAAACATAAATTGATAATGGAAGCATGTTCATGAACTAAAGATATAAATATGAACTGACATAATCGTGACTATAAATTGAAGTACTTATACTAAAATCATGAACTGCAGACTTTAACATGTAAACATAAACTAAAAACTGAATCATAATCTGAAGACGCAAACATGGACTAAAACGTAAACATGAGCTGAAAAAATAAGCATATGAATCCAAAACTTGCACTTCAATTCACATGCTGAAAAATAACTTGTCATGAAAATCTCACCAGTATCGTAACCTGAGGGTGTGAAACCTACTTAGCGGGACCTAGCACCGCGTAAAAAGGGGAACATTAACATGAATGTGCCTAAGAGGGTCACAAAAGACCATTAGGTATGCTGAGCTGAGCATACTCGTGATAGCTATAAATGAGGGGACGGTACTCTAGTGGAGATTTGAAATTATTTCATTTCATGTTCTTGTATACCATTTACTGAAAATTTAATTTGAAATTCATAGAAATCATGAACTAAAAATTGTAAACTTGATCATAGAAAACATTATATGTAAACTTGTAAACATAACACATGGGAACCATGAGCTGAAAACTGTAAACATGAATAAGAACATGATCAATAAACTGTAGACTTGAAACATGAAACATAATCTGTAAGCATGACTCATGGAAAACAACAACTGAAAACTGTAAACATAACATGTGAAGAATGTAAACTTTAACATGAAATCATAAAGCATGGAAAATGTAAACTGTAATTATGTAAACATGATGCGTGCAAAACGTAACTTGGGAACTATAAACATGAACTGTGTAATGAAAACATGAAATGAAGACTATACACCTGAACTGTAAACTTGCATAACATGGACTGAAATATAGAAATCATGAATAGAAAATATGTAATCATAACTGATATTTGTACTGGTTTATTGATCGGTGCTTACACACGCGTATAATGCAAGCGCACGTATCGTTCAAGTAGTATAAAAATATCGATCCCACGATGACTTAATATCTAATCTATTAATTTTATGAGGTCAAATGATTACTAGTATCTAACAGGTTGTTTGATTGATTTGAAATGGTGACGATTCTAAATTTAAAAACAAGTAAATAAAATTGTTCGAAAGTAGGTTTTAAGAAAATTCAATATTAAAAACTATCTAGGGTTGTGATTTCTTCCAATATCATTTTAAAGATGAAGTGGTTATCTTAAAGTTGGGTAATATATTGATTTATTAACCTGGAACACTAAATTATGTGTAAGCCTCTGTCGATGGTCAGACACAAATACCCAGTTTAACCCAATTGAACCATATGTCTATGTCAACCAAATTATTTGGATTCATTAAGTTTAAGTTCCAATTATGGCTACCCCCGCCCGACAGGTATATGTCTGTCCTGTAAGGAAATCTATTAAAGGGTTATCTATCCTCAAGGGAGATCGTGGACTATTGAGTCTAAGGTCTTAAAATTAAAATCCCTAAGTCTAGTTCATTTTAAGTTTCCCAGTTCAATTTTATTAATGGCCAGTTAATGAAAAAGCATTAAGATTAAGACTCAATAAATAAATCTTTATATTACCCAAGCTATAATCTAACCCCTTATAAACCGGTGATATTGGATTTCATCACAACCCCAGATAACTGGCTTAGTTACGACACATATTTACGGGTAGTAAAAAAACTTAAATAAAATAAAAGACATAAAGTAAAATACTAAAAATTAAATACTGAAAATTAAATACTGAAAAGTAAATGCTGAAAGTAAATGCTGAAATTAAATACTGAAAATTAAATGCTGAAAGTAAATTACTGAAAAGTAAATTGCTGAAAGTAAATTGCTGAAAGTAAATTGCTGAAAGTAAATTACTGAAAAGTAAAAACTGAGAATTTAAGAAAGAAAAGTATTGTGCGTAAAAGTAAATTGCGGAAAGTAAAAGCTGAAAAGTAAAGAAAAGAAAGTGCGAAAGCGGAAATTAATTACTGAAAGCTGTAAATAAACAAACAAGATACAATCTTCTTAGTATTCTTAAGGAATTCCTTAGAACAAAGTATGAATTTTACAAATGAAATGGCTTGGTATTTATAGGCAAAATTTTGCCTCCCTCAAATCATCCACCAAATCAATTATTAATTGCTCCACCAAATCCATTATTAATTACTCCACTAATCTCTTATCATGTTTGGTGATGATTTGATAATTTTATTATTTATTTATTAATTTATTTTTTGCTTTGAAAATGATTGAAAGTGACTTTAATAATTACACACAACACACTTATGGATGGTTCATCAATTTCGGGCATGAAATCTTCAGAATTCGAAATTATTTTGTCTTTCAAAGCTGTAGATATTTGAGTCTTCTTTAATCTGGAACTTGTATCAGCTCAATCCGATATCGGAGTAAAACGTTATGCCCAAATTACGACAGATGCACAAAACTGGAATTTCCAAAACTGCACTTCGTTAAAACGCCCTTTCAAGTTTCCAATCTCCAAAATTAATATGTCAAGTCCAATTTTTGCCCTTATTTGACCCACATTTCGTCCTAAATGATTTCATTGTGTCCCAATATTATTTTATCTGTAAAATAAACTAAAAACACATCAAAACGTTCATCAAACCCGAGAAACTAAACAAAATATTAAGTAAAAGGGGCGGTAAATATTGATATATTTTCCGCTCTTCATTTCTACATGCAATGCTCATATGAAATTCATTACCTATTTTAGAATAGGTATGGGATGAACGTCGTGCGAACTGATTTCCTAATCAGTATTCCTAAAATGGGAACATATAAACAAAATACGTAAATTTCATACATGTACGTGTGAAGACAAACTGAAAACGTTAATCATAAACATGTAACATGAAAATATATACTGAACACGTACATATAGGACTTGGGAAAATATGAACTGTAATCATGAAACGTAAATCATAACTATAATACATGAACTATAATAAGGTATATCACAATGATAAATGCATGAAAATGTACTTTGAACATCGCTAATTCGGCTTGATTATCATGTGTTTAATCTTAATTATAGTTTATTTTGTGTTTTGTTATTAGGAAGCAATGAAATATGAATATTGGAGAAATTGAACATGTTTCAGGACCTTATAGACACATCGGAAGCATGCAGGAAACGAGCAGAATCGCAAGAATTATTATCATGCAAAGCTTGGTCACGTGTCGCGACACGAAGACGGTTTCCAGGGTTTTGCTTAGTTCATATTTTACGTAAATAATGACTCTAGGACCCCTATATAAATACCCAAGATCGTCTATAACCCTAAAAAGAGAGAGGAAAAGAGAAGAAACAGAGAGAAGACACACAACAAAGATTAAAAACATATTTGAGATTCAAGA
Organism: Zanthoxylum bungeanum; assembly: GCA_019454045.1. NCBI lineage: Eukaryota > Viridiplantae > Streptophyta > Magnoliopsida > Sapindales > Rutaceae > Zanthoxylum > Zanthoxylum bungeanum. Next base: position 148,933 of record SKCR01024876.1, on the reverse strand, counting down.
ACGAAGAAACTTCATATCGGACAAGATGTTGCTGCAATCTCTTCAAGCTATGTCTCTTTCTTCTATGGAGAACTAATCTCCTAGGCAAAACTAAGGATGAACTCTTGTATTTAAACTCCAATATTCATGTTATTGATTTTTGAATGCTTTTTAATGTTTAATACAATTGATGATTCATTGTTCTTTATTATCTTTTGATTTATAATCCAGAGATTGTGTTTTACAAACTTGCATATAAGAATAATCATCTTCTATGTGTGATTGGGGAACCCAGTTGTGACTGGTAGTGTTATTTTATGAGTTGATCTTATGCTGCAGTATTACCTGAGGGTATATTGTCGTCGTTAGATAGGTCATAACGATAACTCTACGTGCTGTTAACATAGAGAAAATAATTCATTGATTACCTTAGAATTTAATATGTTTGGAATTGAATATCTTCTGATTGTTGGTTTGGGATGTGAAAACTTCAATTGAATAATAAAAGGAATCAACAACTGAATATACGAATTTGATGCAAGAGGGATTCCCGACGCTTTGCTGTTTCTCTCTATTGATAACTTTTAGGTACTTTTCATAATATTTATTTTACATCTGTAGGCACTGCATTTTTACACATAAGTCCCTATGATGAGTCTCATTTTGGAGACACTACCTTTTAAGTCACGGAGGTCACGGAAAACGGACATCGGAAGGGGAATTCAGAATAAACAAGGTTCACTATTTTCGTTGGTGCTACGTTCGTGTATACGTTCGAACGTCAAACAGATTGCGGGTGTTCGTGTTGCGTTCGATGATGCGTTCGAACGGTGTGTCGGTAATTCTGGTTTTGCTGCTAGCCTCACATTAAGCCCAATTCGCCCAAACCTTGGCCCACACGCCCAAGCCCACTTAAAACACATATTTAACACATGGTGAAATCAAAACAAATCTAAAAATCACATACCAAATTAAATAAAAGACTTACACAATTAAAGAAATTGCATGCCTAATTAAAATCAATCAACAAACTAAATGCCTAATCTAAACCAATCAAATATAATCATACCAAGTTAAAATCAATCAACCAATATATTATTCCCAAACTTAAAATATTGTATGCCTAATCAACATAAACTAAATATTCAACCTTCCCTATCTAGCCAATATTTGTCCCCCCTCAATCTTTGACTTCCCTTATCCAACACCAAATCAAATCCCTTTCCTTGTCAAGCCTAACCCTTTGCCTATAAAAAGAACCCTTTCACCAACCTTCTCAAGGCTAGCTAGCTCATACAAATAAGATACACCACAACTCACGGCAATAACAAGAAGAAAAACAGAAATAATCCCCTTCATCTCCCCCACTCCACAACCGAAAACAGCAGCCCCTACACCTCCTAAAACAGCCCATACAGCAGCCCTAAAACACACACAAAAAACAGCCCCCGAACCACACCATAACATCACCGAAAACACACCAAAACAGTAGCCAAAACATCCCAAAAACAGTAACTAAAATACAGCAGCAAAACAGTAGTAGCGGCAGTAAATCGGAGTCAAAACAGCAGTAAAAGACGGAGGACGACGACCCAAAACAGTAAGACAATGAACGAAAGCAGTGAACCAGTGAACCGGAAGAGTTGCGGAGCTTTACTCCTTCCGATCTTCGTGAAACACGAGTCCGAGAGACGACTTAAAAGGTTAGACCTGAGGGCACTTTTTCATTAGTTTATATTCGTTTCTTTTATTATTGAATTTTATTCGCATGAGAGTCGTTTATGGATGCATGTTGTGGCTTGAATGAAATGGAAGAGTGTCGTCTCTTGTGGTATATAGGATGGAAACCCAGACGTAAATTCCGTAGCCGAATCCGAATGGACGGTAGTGCGGTCTGTACTTGGGATACAACTCCACGTACCACTTGAGTAAACGGCACATTCTCTTGTTTTGTATTGCTTTGGTTTATTTATTTCTTGTTATTTAAATTTTGTATGTCGTTTATTTGTGTATGATATAATCGAGTGCATGGGCTCAGTAAGTGCGATGAAAGGTCCCCTAATCGGAAGGGTTAAAATCCTTCACCACGATGCTTTGCCGCACCGATTGATGTGTGTTCGGTTGAATGCGAGATACGTTCAATCGGACACATTACGTTTAATATTGTTGCTTATTATGCATGGTTCAATCGAGCGCATGGGCTTAGTAAGTGGAATGAAAGATCCCCTATGGGGAGGGGTTAAAGCCCTTTACCACGATGCTTTGCCGCGCCGGTTGATGTGTGTTCGGTTGGACGCAAGACACGTTCAATCGGACATACTTAGTTGAATATGATTGTCTTTATGTTTGTATGCATGATGTGATATGACGCGCATGGGCTTAGTATGTTGGTCTAAAGGTCCTCTCTTTGAGAGATCAAGAGCCCCCAAAAGGCCGCCTTTACGGCAGTACTTCACCGCGCCCCCCCCCTTATTTTGTTGTTTATGTTGCGTCCCATTTCATGCATCAGGTCTGTTCCCGTTCGAACGCGTTTACGAACGCAACTCGAACGCGCATGCATTCTACCTTATCATGCATCAGGTCTCATTTCCGTTCGAACGCGTTCACGAACGCCATACGAACGTTGCAGCTTCTGTTTCATTTCCGTTCGAACGCGTTATCAAACGCCATACGAACGCGAGCATTCTGTTTCATTTCCGTTCGAACGCGCTATCAAACGCCATACGAACGCGGGCATTCTGTTTCTTTCCGTTCGAACGCGTTTACGAACGCTACACGAACGCGCACACACTGAACTGAGTCTGTCTTATCATATTCATGCATAATTGCCTCTTGGTTGATCTTTCTTGTGTTATATAGCCAACCGTATTATTTGTATTCCCGCATTTATCTATTCTATGTGTTCTTCGGATTGTATTCAAGCATGATTAGGCTGTTAGCATGTTATTTGGTTAATAGGTTCATGAGATAATACTCAAGCATGATTAGGTTGTTCTTAGTTTTCCATATCATAGGATGGAAATATGTTCATGAGATTGCCATGTGATGTTGCATGTTGTGATGAACTTGTTGATGTAATGCATATGAATCTAGAAGCATGATATTATTGGAAATAAGTGTTACTTAGACTTGATTAAATTATTACATAAATCCTTTCATTACAAGTGACATGAGTAAGGGACCATTCCGAACCCAACGGTTTGAGGTCTTCCCTTGCGAGGGGTGAGTGCGGCCTTAAATCTTTGTCCCGGTTCACACCGGGTGGCGACTCCATGTTATTTCGTACTTCCCAACTAGTGCCGCGAGCCTAGAACGGCGTCGCCCAGGTTCTGTTGTCTACAGTCTGGCGACTCCACTGGGGATAGAGAGTTGGCCCCGAAATATTGTCTTGTAATGAGTGGATTTATGTTTTAATTGGCCATGTCTATAGTGGATAAGTGAGGGTTTAATCAAGGGCACTTTGAGGCTAGGTAATGGTTTGGTGTCTTCCTTCACTCACTACCTTTCTAGAAGGAAAAGCTGTGAGGACACCTATATGGCCATCTACTCGTAGCCTTTGTGATGGACTAATTTGGAGGACTCGTTGTTTATTCCTGACACCAAGCGATAAGAGCCTAAGAGGCTTTGGGTATTTAAGTGAGCCTCGCTCCACCTTCCCTCTGGGGAATCTACAACGGGAAATCCATTTGACAGTCCGTCACACACCATAGCTCATTGGCACGTACCTTAGTGTATAAAAAAGGATGCGCTCACTTGGTTGCTTGAACCCTTGAGTGGGAAGACCTAGTTGTGGGCTATCCTTCGCCGGTGAGAGCCTTTGTCCATACTCTTGCAAATCCACCCATAGACCGGTTTGTATGGTTAAAGTAACAATTATTTCCTTGAGTATGTGCTTGTGGACCATCCTCATTTGGATGCAGTGGGACTATTGTCAGAAATGCGGGCTTGCTGGGCCATTTAAACTGGGGCAAGTTCGTATTGTATGATTATTGGACTCAAGGCTTCTGAAATGTTGATGGGCCATTATGAAAAAAATTATTATGTCATGTTTGCATTATCTCCCTTCTATGCTTGTGTTTGGGAACATCATCGTTTGGATCCATTTGGACCATTTGTCATGGGATGTGGGCTTGTTGGGCCATTTAAACTGGGCCAAGAACGTACCTTATGACGATTGGGCCAAAGGCTTCTAAATATTGATGGGCCATTTTGTGTTTGTGTTCGGAACATTACCATTTGGATTTAGTTGTGCTCCTTGCCATGAGATGTGAACTCGTTGGGCCATTTAAACTGGGACGAGTTCATTCCTATGACAATTAGCCCAAAAGCTTCTAAAATAATAATGGGCCGACTTGTTTGAAAATTTTAGTTGATTAGTATGTTATATATGTTACATGCATCTCATGCACTCCATGCATTCATGCATCATGCTAACCTTTGTTCCGAAAGCCATAAAAGATTCTCGTTGGGTTAGGGAAGAGGGAAGACTCACCAAAAGACTGGTAACAGATATGAGTACATCAGATAATGAAACATCCCTGATAGATCAACTAGAGGATGGTTCCGTCAAGATTACTGAACAGTTGAAAGCATTGACTACTGCCATGGCAAATGTGGCTGTACCCCGTGCTGGGGGAAAATATGAGAATGTGAGGCGTGAGGAGCCTCCGAATGTGTTGAGAGATGATATCCCCGCTTTTGATGATGACACGGCAGAGTATGCAACAGGCAGAGTGATTAAGTCTGGGGCGAGGCCCATATCAGTATCAGTTAGGGGCGAGGCCCATATCAGTATAAGTTGGGGGCGAGGCCCATATCAGTATCGGTTTGGGGGCGAGGCCCACATTATCAGTTTCGGGGATGAGTCATAGGGCCGAGGCCCGCATCAGTTTTAGTTTGGGGATGAGTCTCATGGCCGAGGCCCACATCAGTCAGTTTGGGGATGAGTCCAAGGGCCGCGGCCCACACCAATATCAGCTCGGAGGCGAGGCCCACATCAGTTTCAGGGATGAGTCCCAGGGCCGAGGCCCACATCAGTTACAGTTTGGGGATGAGTCCCAGGGCCGAGGCCCACATCAGTATCAGCTCGGGGGCGAGGCCCACGTCAGCTTCAGTTTTGGGACGAGTCCTAAGGTCGTGACCCACATCACCAACAGTGTCGGGGATGCGTCCCAGGGTCGAGACCCACATTATCAATCAGTTTGGGGGTGAGTCCGAGGGTTGAGGCCCATATCAGTATGGTTTCGGGGATGAGTCCCAGGGACGAGACCCATGTCAGTGTCAGCTTCAGAAAGGAATCTCCGGGGTGGGGCCCACATTATCAGCATCAGTTTGTCCGGGATTGGTACTCCGAAAATGGAGCACGGTTCGGAAATGAATCGAAGAAGACCTAACCCAACGGGATGAGAAACACACTCATGCATGCATGCATACACGTAAAATATTTGCATCCTTTTCGTGTTTGTTCTGTTTTGTATTCACAGGTTTCGAAGAAGAAAAAGAAAAGTGGCAAAGACAGCCAAACAGAAGCAGTAACAGTACAATGTCAGCAGTCTTCAGGAATGAATCACATGGGTGAGGCCCATATCAGCAGTATCAGTCTGGGGGCGAGGCCCATATCAGTAGCAGTTAGGGCCGATGCCCACTTCAGTATCAGCATTGCCGGATATGGCATTCTGGGGGTGAGGCCCATATTACATCAGATCAGCACTGCCGGGTACGGCACTCTATGGGCGAGGCCCATAGTACATCGGATCAGCATTGCCGGGTATGGCATTCTGGGGCCGAGGCCCACTTCAGTATCAGCATTGCCGGGTATGGCACTCTGGGGGCGAGGCCCATAGTACATCAGATCAGCATTGCCGGGTATGGCATTCTGGGGGGCGAGGCCCGCATCACATCGGATCAGTTCTGCCGAGAATGGCGCTCCGAGAATGGAGATATAGTCCGGGAATGGACAGTTCAAGAATGAACAAGTCGGAAATGACACTCCGAGAATGGAGATACATTCCAGGAATGGAAATACAGTTCAAGAATGAACAGGCCGAGAAAGGCACTCCAAGAATGGAAGAACGGTTCGGGAATGAACCACCTCATAGTAATGGTTCGGGAATGAACCAACTCACAGCACGGTTCGGGAATGGACCACCTTACAGTAACAGTTCGGGAATGAACACCTCACAGTAACGGTTCGAGAATGGACCAACTCACAGTAATGGTTCGGGAATGAACCAACTCACAGCACGGTTCGGGAATGGACCACCTTACAGTAACAGTTCGGGAATGAACACCTCACAGTAACGGTTCGAGAATGGACCAACTCACAGTAATGGTTCGGGAATGAACCAACTCACAGCACGGTTCGGGAATGGACCACCTTACAGTAACAGTTCGGGAATGAACACCTCACAGTAACGGTTCGAGAATGGACCAACTCACAGTAACGGTTCGGGAATGAACCAACTCACAGTAACGGTTCGGGAATGAACCAACTCACAGTAACAGTTCAGGAATGAACAAGCCGGGAATGGCACTCCAAGAATGGAAGCACGTTTCGGGAATGGACCACCTCGCAGTAGCGGTTCGGGAATTGACCACCTTACAGTAACGGTTCGGGAATGGACCACCTCACAGTCATAGTTAGGGAATGGACATCTTACAGTAACGGTTCGGGAATGGACCTCCTCACAGTAACAGTTCGGAAATGGACACCTCTCATCAACCCGGTTCGAGAATGGACCACATCACAGCACGGTTCGGGAATGAACCAGGGGTCGCAGCACCTCAACTCAACTCAACACATGGTAAGTCAAGTGGCAGCTGGCGAGCCAGGTAAGTGAAAATGCATTGCATAACTTTGATAGGATTGTCACTGTTGCACATTACACAAGTCCCATCAAAGTGGGGGCGACTGTAGGCACTGCATTTTTACACATAAGTCCCTATGATGAGTCTCATTTTGGAGACACTACCTTTTAAGTCACGGAGGTCACGGAAAACGGACATCGGAAGGGGAATTCAGAATAAACAAGGTTCACTGTTTTCGTTGGTGCTACGTTCGTGTATACGTTCGAACGTCAAACAGATTGCGGGTGTTCGTGTTGCGTTCGATGATGCGTTCGAACGGTTTCGGTAATTCTGGTTTTGCTGCTAGCCTCACATTAAGCCCAATTCGCCCAAACCTTGGCCCACACGCCCAAGCCCACTTAAAACACATATTTAACACATGGTGAAATCAAAACAAATCTAAAAATCACATACCAAATTAAATAAAAGACTTACACAAATTAAAGAAATTGCATGCCTAATTAAAATCAATCAACAAACTAAATGCCTAATCTAAACCAATCAAATATAATCATACCAAGTTAAAATCAATCAACCAATATATTATTCCCAAACTTAAAATATTGTATGCCTAATCAACATAAACTAAATATTCAACCTTCCCTATCTAGCCAAGATTTGTCCCCCCTCAATCTTTGACTTCCCTTATCCAACACCAAATCAAATCCCTTTCCTTGTCAAGCCTAACCCTTTGCCTATAAAAAGAACCCTTCACCAACCTTCTCAAGGCTAGCTAGCTCATACAAATAAGATACACACAACTCACGGCAATAACAAGAAGAAAAACATAAATAATCCCCTTCATCTCCCCCACTCCACAACCGAAAACAGCAGCCCCTACACCTCCTAAAACAGCCCATACAGCAGCCCTAAACACACACATAAAACAGCCCCCGAACCACACCATGACATCACCGAAAAACACACCCAAAACAGTAGCCAAAACATCCCAAAAACAGTAACTAAAATACAGCAGCAAAACAGTAGTAGCGGCAGTAAATTGGAGTCAAAACAGCAGCAAAAGACGGAGGACGACGACCCAAAACAGTAAGACAACGAACGAAAGCAGTGAACTAGTGAACCGGAAGAGTTGCGGAGCTTTACCCCTTCCGATCTTCGTGAAACGCGAGTCCGAGAGACGACTTAAAAGGTTAGACCTGATGGCACTTTTTCATTAGTTTATAATCGTTTCTTTTATTATTGAATTTTATTCGCTTGAGAGTCGTTTATGGATGCATGTTGTGGCTTGAATGAAATGGAAGAGTGTCGTCTCTTGTGGTATATAGGATGGAAACCCAGACGTAAATTCCGTAGCCGAATCCGAATGGACGGTAGTGCGGTCTGTACTTGGGATACAACTCCACGTACCACTTGAGTAAACGGCACCTTCTCTTGTTTTGTATTGCTTTGGTTTATTTATTTCTTGTTATTTAAATTTTGTATGTCGTTTATTTGTGTATGATATAATCGAGTGCATGGGCTCAGTAAGTGCGATGAAAGGTCCCCTAATCGAAGGGTTAAAATCCTTCACCACGATGCTTTGCCGCACCGATTGATGTGTGTTCGGTTGAATGTGAGATACGTTCAATCGGACACATTACGTTTAATATTGTTGCTTATTTATGCATGGTTCAATCGAGCGCATGGGCTTAGTAAGTGGAATGAAAGATCCCCTATGGGGAGGGGTTAAAGCCCTTTACCACGATGCTTTGCCGCGCCGGTTGATGTGTGTTCGGTTGGACGCAAGACACGTTCAATCGGAAATACTTAGTTGAATATGATTGTCTTTATGTTTGTATGCATGATGTGATATGACGCGCATGGGCTTAGTATGTTGGTCTAAAGGTCCTCTCTTTGAGAGATCAAGAGCCCCCAAAAGGCCGTCTTTACGGCAGTACTTCGCCGCGCCCCCTTTATTTTGTTGTTTATGTATTGCGTCCCATTTCATGCATCAGGTCTGTTCCCGTTCGAACGCGTTTACGAACGCAACTCGAACGCGCATGCATTCTACCTTATCATGCATCAGGTCTCATTTCCGTTCGAACGCGTTCACGAACGCCATACGAACGTGAGCATTCTGTTTCATTTCCGTTCGAACGCGTTATCAAACGCCATACGAACGCGAGCATTCTGTTTCATTTCCGTTCGAATGCGCTATCAAACGCCATACGAACGCGAGCATTCTGTTTCATTTCCGTTCGAACGCGTTTACGAACGCTACACGAACGCGCACACACTGAACTGAGTCTGTCTTATCATATTCATGCATAATTGCCTCTTGGTTGATCTTTCTTGTGTTATATAGCCAACCGTATTATTTGTATTCCCGCATTTATCTATTCTATGTGTTCTTCGGATTGTATTCAAGCATGATTAGGCTGTTAGCATGTTATTTGGTTAATAGGTTCATGAGATAGTACTCAAGCATGATTAGGTTGTTCTTAGTTTTCCATATCATAGGATGGAAATATGTTCATGAGATTGCCATGTGATGTTGCATGTTGTGATGAACTTGTTGATGAATGCATATGAATCTAGAAGCATGATATTATTGGAAATAAGTGTTACTTAGACTTGATTAAATTATTACATAAATCCTTTCATTACAAGTGACATGAGTAAGGGACCATTCCGAACCCACGGTTTGAGGTCTTCCCTTGCGAGGGGTGAGTGCGGCCTTAAATCTTTGTCCCGTTCACCCGGGTGGCGACTCCATGTTATTTCATACTTCCCAACTAGTGCCGCGAGCCTAGAAACGGCGTCGCCCAGGTTCTGTTGTCTACAACATCACCAATTCAATTTATCTATTTTCATTAAGTTATTGCTAATATTTTTATTTAAGTATACTAGTTCCTTGTAACCATCTCTCTGAGGAATCGAAACCCCAACTATACTGCGATAACTGCAAGTAATTTTAGGGCGTAATCAAATTTTGACGATGTTGCCAGGGAGACAGTTTACAATCTGAAAGAGCAGGTTTGCTTAGTCAACAGCAATTCGTTCCATTTTACTTTTTGCTTTTATTTTATTTATTTTATTTCAGTTTTAATTTTAATTTTAGTTTTGATATTTATTTATTTATTTATTTTTAGTTAGTTCTTTTTATTTTTGTTTAATTGCATGCCTAGATGTATGGATAGGTTTGGTAGATTTGTTAGGATTGAAGAATAAAACTCAGATTCAGAAAGTTTATTTGACAATATTTTTGCCACACCATCTACATCTTGTACACATACTATGAGTGAGTACGATAGACCACATATTAGGACTCTTGAGGAGTACCTCTATCCCACTCACACAGCTACACCATCATGTATAATGTTTCCTCCTAATGCACCACATATAGATTTTAAATTTGGAATGATACAGTATCTCCCAACCGTTCATGGTTTGGAGAACAAGAACCCTTATGTGCACATTAGAGAGTTTGAAGAGGTTTTAGCAACCTTCCATGACCGGTTTGGGACTACAGACACAATTAGACTTAAGTTCTTCTCATTTACCCTTAAGGATAGAGCCAAAGGCTGGTTGTATTCTTTGAGACCTCGGTCAATAGGATCATGGGGTGAGATGACACAAGCATTCTTTAATAAATACTTCCCACACCATAAGACGAATGCCCTGAAAAGAAAAATCTCTACCTTCTCCTAGAAAGACAGTGAAACTCTTTATCAAACTTGGGAGAGGTTTAAGGAGATGTTAGCTAGTTGTCCTCACGATGGCTATGAGAGTTGGAACTTAGTAAGTTATTTTTATGTCGGTCTAACCCCTAAGGAGCGCAAATTCGTTGAAACAATGTGCAATGGGGAGTTTATCCGAAAAGACCCTGATGAGGCATTAGAGTACTTGAATGACCTAGCCGAGAAATCTCACACTTGGACTGGACCTAATGCCATGGATAACACTGATATGACACACCCCACTCCTTCAAGCAGAGGCATACACCACTTTAGGGAGGAGGATAGTCTTAAGGCACAAGTTGAGCTATTGACTAGAGAGATAGGGGCTTTAAAATCCAAAGATAGCAAGACCATGCATGCGATAGCTCAGTTAGAACTTCAATGGGCATGTTTCATATGTAAGGGGATTGACCATTTAGCCCAAGAGTGCCATGTATATGATGAGATGAGAGAAACATATGAGAACAATGCAATATTGTAGATTGGAGGGAGGACTTGAGGAGTCTTTGGTTCAAGTAAGTCTTTTTCTTCTTTATTTTAATTAGAGTTCTTATGATAGTTATCAAGTTTAGGTTTATGTTCTTTGCATGTTTTATGAGTTTTTATTCTTATAATATATAGTAACATGCCTAGGCTTGTAGAATAATCAAAACAAATGGGTCTTGGCAAAGGGATAGCTGCATCATAATTTGATTTATTAAATTTTCCGCTGCACACTCACGGCCGCTTCCCAACACTGGTATCAGCGCACCATTTTTGTTTTGATTAGTTCTCTCTCATTTGAACTCGAAATTGGGTGTGTAAAAGCTCGTTGGAAAGCTAACACCCTGAACTTAATTTTAGGCACAAGTTGTGCATGATTTGGTTAATATTTGAATTGTGAAATTGCATTTACAATTCACGCATCTGTAAAAAAACGTGAATAGTAAAATTATTTGATTAAAATAAAATACAATATCATAATTAAATATTAATCAAAGTTATTTAATGCCTAAAATAATTCCAACATATTAAAACTCATATGCTTGATGATTCTATGTATGATTAAAATTGGCATGATTATTTTAGGGTACAAACATCTAGAGACTTTCTAAGGAAATAGAGAGTGTATTGCTTATCCCTTAGCTAAGTAATTATTCAATGATGAACTTAGAGATTTATTACCTTTAAGGCTAATAAATATAAATCACTTGTTTATAATAAAAGACATTATAAAAGATACAAGTGGGGTGGGACCAAGGCGTTAATAAAACTTTCCAAAATAAAGTTAATTTAACCAAAGGTATTACTAGAGTTAGATAATGATTTGGTGTCTTCCTTCACTCACTACATTTTTATAGCCAAAAGGAAAAGCTGTGAAGACATCTAGATAATCATTTACTCAAAGCTTACCTTAAAGCATATTTAAAGTGTTGGACTAATTTGGAGAATCTATTGTTTATTCCTGTCACCAACGCAATAAGAGCCTAAGAGGTAAGGGTATTTAAGAGAGTTGACTCCACCCTCTCTCTGGGGAATTTTCAATGGAGGAATCCATTTGACAGTTATTCACTTAAACTTGCTAAAATCCTCAATAATAATTTAAGTCTAAAATTTGTCTCCCATTGTAAAGTATAGACCCAAATGGCTTAAATCGTATTGGTAGGACTAGGCTTTACCAGACTGACCAATACCAATTTATCCCTAAATCATACTATTGACAATGGTTTGACTTTTCTGAGTAATAAGATGCATCGACCCTTAGGCGTGGTCTTATAACTTAGTGGCAAATATTGGGTGTCCACAAGGACTAGCATAAGCTATGGTATGTTTGATTGCCTAACCCAATGATCAAGGAATTGTGATATATATCATAAATTGGTTGGGAACCTAACTAATTATCATATTTTATAACGACTGGCCCTAGTCGGAGTTATGAAATGATGATAATGGGATCCTTCCCCACAAGAAATCCATCATATTGGGGTTGATGCGATTTGCTTAAAATTTTAAAACAATTGAGTGGGAGCAACTTCATAATATTAAAAGACCATGTTATTATGAAACATTAATGAAAACATATTCGTAATTTTAACATTCTCTCTTAACAGGTGGGTTAAAATATTTAACAAACATTCAAATGGCAAACAGAGTATCACTTCGTTCCATCCTTGATGAGCATAAGCTCAAATTGGAAAACTACAATGACTGGTTTAGAAACCTTAAAATTGTCTTACGACAAGAAAATATTTTATATGTTCTTGAAAGACCATTTCCCCCTAAACCCGCAGAAGATGCTGACCAAAATACATTTGATGCTTGGAAGAAACACGTCGATGATGATGAGCAAGCAGTTTGCATAATGCTTGGCTCTATGTCGGACGAACTTCAGAAAGCTCACGAAGATATGGATGCTCAAACCATCATCTTTCACTTGAAGGAGTTGTATGCAACTTCCGTTCATACCGTGAGATTCCAAGTGTCATGTGTCTTATTCCAAACAAGGTATAAGGAAGGATCTGTTAGTGGACATGTGCTTAAGATGATTGGGCACATTGAAAAATTGGCCAACCTCAGGTTCATCATGGATCATGAGATAGGTCACGATCTAATTCTTCAGTCCTTACCAAAAGACTTCTCTAAATTTATTATGCAGTTTCATCTGTCTGATAAAGAAACTACTTTAATATAATTGCACAATCTGATAAAGCAATCAGAGAAGGACTTGAAATCGACGCTTAAAACCTCCGTCATGCTTACGGGTACGGACCTGAAGCCACGAGGCCCAAAGAAAAATAAGGGCAATGCCAAGGCTCCAGATCACATAAAGCCCAATGGTAAGGTGAATAAGAAAAAGGGAAAGGGGAAATGTTTCTTTTATGGAAAGAATGGTCATTGGAAGAAAGACTGCAGATCCTTGAAAGCCAAGGAAGATAGGGAAGCCCAAGAGGTCAAGAAGCCTAATGCTTCAGGTATGTTGTATATGATTGAACTATATTCTCAAAACTCTGAACCTTCTACTTGGGTGTTTGACACCGGTTGTGGGACTCACTTGTGTAACAATGTGCAGGGCCTGAGAAACAGTAGGAGACTCCGTCATGGGGAGGTTGACTTACGCATAGGTAATGGAGAAAAACTGGTTGCATTGTGCGTGGGGACTTATTCATTAGTTTTGCCAAATGGTTTAGTTTTAGACTTATAAGATTGTGTTTATGTACCTTCTCTAGTAAAGAACATCATTTCAATTTCTTTTTTATGTAATAAAGGCTTTTCATGCCTAATAAGTTGTAATGAATGTTCTATTTATTTCAATGAAATAAAATATGGAGATGGTATTTTGAATAATGGTATCTATGTCTTACAAACTAACAAAGAATGTTCAACCTCTAATATATACAACGTTAACTCGAATAATCTCAATGAATCACTTCTATGGCGCAATCGCTTAGGTCATATCAATGAAACAAGATTAACTAAGCTACATAAGGATGGGTATTTCAGACCCTCCAAATATGAACCTTATGGAACTTGTGAGTCTTGTTTACTTGGTAAGATGACCAAATTACCCTTCAAAGGTAAATGACAGTGTGCAGCGGAGACATTAGAACTCATTCATACACTCTGATGTATGTGGACCAATGTCAGTCGCTGCTAGAGGTGGATTCTCCTACTTCATTACCTTTATCGATGATCACTCGCGATATTGGTATGTGTACCTTATGCGGTACAAATCTGAAGCCTTTGAGAAATTCAAAGTCTTCAAAGTTGAAGTAGAAAACCAGTTTAATAAAAGTATTAAGTCACTAAGGTCTGACCGAGGTGGTAAATACTTAAGCGACGAATTTCAAGATTACTTGAGAGAAAATGGCATTGTTTCCCAATGGTCTCCTCCGGGAACTCCACAGTATAATGGAGTCTCCGAAAGGAGAAATCGGACATTATTAGATATGGTCCGATCAATGATGCCAGACACGGATCTACCTCTTTCATTTTGGGGTCTTGCTTTAGAAACTGCAACACTACTACTAAACCAAGTTCCTTCCAAGACTGTTAGTCAAACACCATATGGGTTATGGTCTGGGAAACGTCCCAGTCTTAGTTATCTAAAAGTTTGGGGAGGTGACGTATATGTTAAACTCACACAAACTAAAAAATTGGATGATAGGGTAGTTAAATGTAAGTTTGTAGGATATGCCTTGAACTCAAGAGCATATGTGTTCTACGTCCCAAATGAACAAAGAACATTTGACTCACGAAATGCTAAATTTCTAGAGAATGAATTCCTTCTCAAGAAACATAGTGGGAGTAGACTTGACCTCGATGAGGTACGAGAAGAACAAATTAACATAGAACTAAACCCCAGTCCCCTCAAAAGGGCAGCGACGGAACAACCACAAGGTTATGAACTTAGAAGGTCTGGTAGGGAAAGATATGAGCCTGAAAGATATGGTTTCCATATTGATGAGGAACATGATCAAGTCATTGATAATGACGATCCCACCAGTTATGGCGAAGAAATGTGTGACATTGATTCAGTCAAGTGGCTTGAGGCCATAAAATCCGAAATAGACTCTATGTATCAGAATCAAGTCTGAGACTTGGTGGATGCACCTGAAGGGATAAAACCCATAGGCTGCAAGTGGATTTACAAGCGTAAAACTGATGGAGAAGGCAACATCCAAACCTATAAGGCTAGGTTGGTGGCAAATGTTTATAGACAAATCCAAGGAATTAACTATGATGAAACCTTCTAGCATATTGCAATGATAAAGTCCATTCCAATTTTACTGGCACTAGCTACACACTTTGATTATGAGATTTGGCAGATGGATGTCAAAACAGCTTTCCTTAATGGGAACCTCGTAGAGGAAGTCTATATGACACAACCTGAGGGGTTTGCATCTAAGGATGATCATAATAAAGTATGCAAGCTTAAATGATCCATTTATGGACTCAAGCAAGCCTCCAGAAGTTGGAATATACGATTTGATGAGACGATCAAATAATTTGACTTCATCAAAAATATAGACGAGCCTTGTGTTTACAGGAAAAGTAGTGGGAGTGCTGTTGTATTTCTTGTATTATATGTCGATGACATATTAATCATCGGGAATGATATTCCCATGATGCAAGCTACCAAGCAATGGTTATCTCAGAATTTCTCCATGAAAGATTTGGGAGAAGCAGCCTACATCCTCGGCATTAAGATCTACCGTAATAAATCTAAGAGGTTGTTAGGACTTTCTCAATCTACGTACATAGATAAAGTTTTGAAAAGATTCAAAATGGAAGATTCCAAAAGAGGTAATTTACCTACTTGTCATGGAATCAAATTATCTAAGGAGCAATGTCCACATACTCCTTCAGATAGAGAGCGTATGAGTATGATCCCTTATGCTTCAGCAATAGGATCGATCATGTACGCCATGCTATGTACAATACATGATGTCTCTTATGCTCTTAGCATAACGAGCATGTATCAGGCAAATCCTGGTGAGCAATACTGGGCAGCTGTCAAAACAATCCTCAAGTATCTGAGAAGAACTAAGGATGTGTTTTTGATATACTGAGATTGTTCTGAGATGAAAGTCATTGGTTACGGTGATGCGAGCTTTCAGGCCGATAGGGATGACAGCAGATCACAAACATGATATATGTTTACTTTGAATGACGGTGCTGTCATGTGGAAAAGCTCAAAGCAGTAAACTACAACGGACTCCACCACTGAAGCCGGGTATTTTACAGCATCTGAGGCAGCTAAAGATGTAGTCTGGATAAAGAAGTTCATCACGGAGCTGGAAGTGCTTCCCGCGATAAAGAATGGCATCACGGTGTACTGTGACAACACGGGCGCCATTGCCCAATCAAATGAACTAAGGTCCCACCAGAAATCCAAGCATGTACTCAGGCGATTTCATCTCATCAGGGAGATTGTTGAGAGAAAAGAAGTTTTTATAGAGAAAATACCCACAGAAGATAATCTTGCAGATTCTCTGACTAAAGGGCTGACTCAACAAAAGCATGATAGGTACACCCGGAAGTATGGTGTCCTGATTCATACTAGTTAGCTATAGTGCAAGTGGGAGATTGTTAGGGATATGCCCTATACCCAACTTGTGGATGAGCTATATGTACATGTATTGTAATATTTTATTAATTAATAAAATGGCAATCTTTATTATACGTGTCTTACATAAATTATATGAATTATCAAACATTGTAATAAAGCCCTTAGAGTAATAAGATGATGGCTTCCACGCCTTATGAGAATCACTACTCTCAAACGTTCCTAGTCATAGTTTTATGAATACTTTGGGCGTTAACAAAGCGGAGAGACTAGCATGATGATATAATACGCCCTTAAGTGGGGTAGCCGAAATCAATGGTTAACAGTGCACAATAAAATCATTTATGAGGTTCCATAAAGGCTTAGGGATTGGTGAATGACGATAGGGGCACTTGGGAATTGGAATAAAAAAATATATGAATATTAATGTGAATAGTAATTTTTTTTATTTGTTATTTGTTTTGAATTCCAATTCGGCCCAAACTCTTATTAGGGTTTTATAATCTCATTAAACCACAAAATTAAGATCCAATGGCTAAGATTAAATTAGCATTTATCCCACATCGGATTCTTAAATAATTTTTTTTGTCTTTGGAGCACCTATATAAACCCAAAAATTCTTTACAAATTTTTGCACCAAACCTTTCATATCTTGGGTTTATATAAGTGAGCAACTCTAAAGTTTAGAGCAAGCCAACTGATTTTGAGGATCCTTAAGTCTATTGACTGGAGGAACCTCGAGTTAAAAGTTTGAGGTATTTGCCTAGGCTATCACCAAGGGCAAAATACCCGTGCACTCAAGGCGTAAGTCTTGCCGTTGAGTTTTGGCTTTAGTGTTTGCGCCTTTGGAGGCCACACACTTGGTGGCTCTTTGGAACAATGGAAGAGCTTGCTGGTTCGATAACATCTTGTAGAATTAGAAGGGAGGAACTGGATGGAGTCTTTTCGGTTCAAATAAGTATTTTTCTTTCTTTATTTAATTAAGTTCTTATGTAGTCAGTATGTTTAGGTTTTGTTTCTTTGCATGTTTTAATTAAATATGAGTTTTTTTAATGCTAAGAATAATATAGTAACATGTCTATGCTTGTAGAACTAATCCAAACAAATGGGTCTTTGGGCAAAGGGGAAAAATAATATATGAGTTGGTATTTATATCACTATTTCCCATCATTTAGCCTAATGTTTTATGTTTTGTTTCTCGAGTTTTATGAACGTTTTGATGTGTTTTGTTGTTATTTTACAGATAAATAAAGTTTGGAAAGCACTTGAGGCAATTTGGGGCAAAAACGGACAAAAATGCGTCAACAGGGATATTTTCGTCTTTTCACGTCGCGTCAAGCGTCGCGACGCTGAAGCCTTGCGCGTCGCGACGCCCAGGATCTGCCCGCCGAATGTGCTAACATGCGCCGGATCTTGCTAACAGCACCGCCCTTGCTAACATGCGCCTCATGCCACGTGTCATCACCTCATTGGACCACCAAACCGCGTGCCACGTGTCGCCTCTTCTTTGGACCGAATAATCAACGAATCAGAGCATGCCACGTGTCACCATTCTATTAGACCGAATTTCCACCCAATCACAAGGTACACGTGGCACGATTTCATTGGACCGCATCGCCAGCCAACCAGAGCATGACACGTGTCTCAATTATTGCTGCCGACAGCCGCGTGGTCAACCCGCGTGGACTCCAGAAACTGTTGCCAGCGTCGCGACGCTAGTGCATTTTCAGCGTCGCGACGCTGGACCAAAATTTGCCTATAAAAGGAGGCCGCCATTTCAGTTTTAGTTGCACATTCTCTCTCTCTCATTTCTTCTTTGATGTAAAATCGGGAGTTTCTCTCTCTAATCTCTTTTAATTTAAGTTTTGTAATTAATTACATTTTGTAATAGTAATTACTTTCTGTAATAGTAATAGTAATAGTATTTATCTTGTTTTTACTGTTTCAGTTTTACTATTCAACCATGATGAGGTAACTTCTCCTTGCTAAGGTGAAAGGTAATTCTTTTTACTGTTACTATTTAGATTAATCTCCCTTAAATATAATATATTTACTATTTAAATTTGACTAAATACGGATACCGCGGCCTTGTATGGTCTGGTTTGATATTAAATTTTTTCTTACCGCCTATATGGCAGGTTCATGGACAAATCATACCGCCTTTATGGCTGGTCGGACTTAATTTGAATTAATCAGGTTACCGCCTATATGGCTGGTTGGTAATATTATCACAAGTTTATATATTATTTTATGGGAGATATCTAAAATAGTAAATAGTAAAAGTAATTCCTTTTACCTTAGCATTTTATTTTTATTTACTTTTCAGTATTTACTTTACCGCATTTACTATTTCGCATTTTTACTTTATGGTTTTTACTTTTAAGTTTTTACTAGCCCTAGCCATGTGTCATAACTAAGTTAGTTATCTAGGGTTGTGATGAATTTCAATATCACTGGTTTATAAGAGTTAGATTATAGTTTGGGTAATATAAAGATTTATTTATTGAGTCTTAATCTTAATGCTTTTTATTAACTGGCCATTAATAAAATTGATTAGGTAAACTTAAAATGAACTAGACATAGGGATTTTAAGTTTAAGACCTTAGACTCAATAGCCCACGATCTTCCTTGAGATAGATAACTCTTTTAATAGATTTCCTTACAGGATAGGAATATACCTGTCGGGCGGGGGTAGCCTAATTGGAACTTAATCTTAATGAATCTAGGTAATTTGGTTGACATAGACATATGGTTCAATTGGATTATACTAGGTATTTGTAATTGACCATCGGAAGAGGCTTTCACATAATTTAGTGTTCTAGGTTAATAAATCAATATATTACCCAACTATAGGATAACCACTTCATCTTTAAATAATATTGAAAAGATTCACAACCCTAGATAGTTTTTAATATTGAATTTTCTTAAAACTTACTTTCGAACAATTTTATTTACTTGTCTTTAAATTTAGAATCGTCGCCATTTCAAATCAATCAAACAACCTGTTAGATACTAGTAATCATTTGACCTCATAAAATTAATAGCTTAGGTATTAAGTCCTCGTGGGATCGATATTTTTTATACTACTTGAACGATACGTACGCTTGCGTTATACGTGTGTGTTTACGCCGGTCAAGTTTTTGGCGCCGTTGCCGGGGACTTATTTATCTTTCACTATTAGTTTTAAGGTTAGATACCGTTACTTGTATCTAATTTTCTTTTTACTTATTGTTTTTTTTTTCTTGTGTTTCAGGTTCTCAGAAACTTTATGAGACGAACCAGAAGCTTTGAACTTCGACCGCTTGACCCGGAAATTGAAAGAACCATCAGACAGTTGAGAAGGGAACGGCGAGAAGGCCAAGAAGCTTTAGTCAACATGGAACCTGAACCTTTGAATGTTGCACCACCAATTCCCATTCGAGACAGAACCATTCCGGTGGTTGACAGACTCATTTCTTGTATTGTACTTCCTCATTTACCAGCAAATGCGGGTGACATCAAAACATGCATTCAGATGATTCAGCAGTCAGTTCAGTTTGGAGGAAATGCAATTGAAGACCCTAATACCCACATCAGCAACTTCCTGGAAGTTTGCGGCACTTTCAATTACAACCGAGAAGCTGAAGAAGCAATTAGACTGCGTGTTTTCCCATACTCCTTGAAGGACAGAGCTAAAGCTTGGCTACATTCACTACCAGCAGGTTCTATCACAACTTGGAACACTTTAGCCACCAAATTTCTTGCAAAGTACTTTCCGCCAGCCAGAACCGGAAAACTGAGAAACGACATCACATCCTTTGTACAACAAGACTCGGAAACTCTCTACGAAGCTTGGGAAAGGTACAAAGATTTACTCCGGAAATGTCCACACCATGAGATTCCAAAATGGCTTCAAGTCCAAACTTTCTATAATGGACTTTCTGGAATAATGAGAACCACAATCGATGCTGCTGCTGGAGGAGCCCTGATGGCAAAAGGAGAAGATCAAGCCTGGGACCTAATTGAAGAAATGGCCAACAACAATTCCTTGTGGCCAACAGAAAGGAGCATGATCCAAAGAATTGCAGGAATTTATGAAAGTGGAGTCAATACAGCAGTCAATACCAAGCTGGATCAGATATGCAAATTCATGGAGACTTTTACCACTGGATCCACAAGTTCACCATATGGACGAGCACCGGAACCAAACCAACTTGAAGAAACGGTGAATTATGTCAATAATTTCAACAGACAGGGGAACAATCCATATTCCAACACCTACAACCCAGGGTGGAGGAATCATCCTAATTTTTCATGGAGTAACAATTCAGGGCAAAAGAACAATCCACCACCTGGATTCCAACAGAACTATTCACCACCTGGATTTCAGCAACAAAACAAAGGCCAGGAGCAGACAAATGAACCAGGAATAGCAGAAGTGCTGGCTCAGTTAAAAAAGTACGATGCTATGATTCAGAGCCAATCAGCTTCTATTAAAGCACTGGAGAATCAAATCGGCCAACTGGCCAATGCTCAGAGTTACAGACCACCAGGAAATCTTCCCAGCAACACAGAACCAAATCCAAGGAACCGAGGAAAGGAGCAAATTCAAGCCATTACTTTGAAAAGCGGTACTGAGATCAACAAAGATGTAGGATCAAGGCAACAATTGAGGAAATTCCAAAAGATGCAGTTCCACAGATGGAGGAAAAAGAAGCAAAGGAAAAAGAAAAAGATCAGATCATTCCACCTCCACCTTTTCCTCAGCGACTTCAGAAAAACAAACTGGACAAGCAGTTTGCTCGTTTCTTGGAGGTATTCAAAAAGCTGCATATCAACATTCCATTTGCAGAAGCCTTGGAAGAAATGCCCAGCTATGTAAAATTCATGAAAGATATTCTTTCACGAAAACGGAGATTGGGAGACTAAAACAGTAGCATTAACGGAAGAATGCAGCGCCATTATTCAGAGGAAACTTCCCCCGAAGTTGAAAGATCCTGGCAGTTTCACAGTTCCATGCACCATTGGAGAACATTACATCGGTAAGGCTTTATGTGATTTAGGAGCCAGTGTTAACTTGATGCCTTTTTCTATTTACAGGAAACTGCAGATTGGAGAAGCAATGCCTACCTCCTCAGTTTCATTGCAACTTGCGGACCGAACACTTGCATTTCCAAGAGGTGTTGTTGAAGATGTGCTGGTGAAAGTAGACAAACTAATTCTCCCAGCAGATTTCATCATCCTTGACATGGAAGAAGACAAAGAAAACCTATCATTCTTGGTAGACCATTCCTGGCTACAGGTAAAACTGTGATTGATGTGCAAAAAGAGAACTAACCATGAAAGTGCAGGACCAAGAAGTGACCTTTAATGTTTTCAAAGCCATGAAATTCCCGAGCGATGAAAAGGAAGAAGAATGTTTCAGAGTTGATGTTGTTGAAAGTATCGTTCAAAATACTGAGCCAAATCCCACAGATACACTTGAAGCTTGCATCACCAACATGACTGACAGTGAGCTAGATGCTGAAATCCTGGAATGTATCAATTACCTTGACAAACCATTCCGATTCAAAGTGACACCGCCAGTTGAAAGCTTGGAACTGCCCAAGAAAGATCGAATCAAGCCTTCGATTGAAGAACCACCACAGCTGGAGCTGAAGTTACTTCCGAGCCATCTCAGGTATGCATTTCTTGGAAACACTTCTGAATTACCTGTTATTATTTCTTCTTCACTAACATTGGAACAGGAAGAAAAGCTACTGAGAGTATTACGAGAACACAAAAGAGCCATTGGCTGGACTATAGCAGACATTCGAGGCATTAGTCCATCATTTTGCATGCACAAGATTCTGATGAACGATGAGTACAAACCCACAGTGGAGCATCAACGGAGACTTAATCCAATCATGAAGGAAGTCGTGAAGAAAGAAATAATCAAATGGTTGGATGCTGGCATCATTTACCCAATTTCAGATAGTAGTTGGGTGAGTCCTATGCAGTGTGTACCAAAGAAAGGAGGAACTACTGTGGTTACCAATGAAAAGAATGAGCTAATTCCAACAAGAACGGTGACTGGATGGAGAGTATGCATGGATTACAGGAAGCTGAACAAAGCCACGAGAAAGGACCATTTTCCGCTACCATTTATTGACCAGATGTTAGACAGACTGGCAGGACATGAGTTCTATTGCTTTCTTGACGGATATTCAGGATACAATCAGATTGCCATCGCCCCAGAAGATCAGGAGAAAACCACATTTACATGTCCCTATGGTACTTTTGCTTTCCGCAGGATGCCATTTGGATTATGTAATGCCCCCGCCACTTTTCAGCGTTGCATGATGGCCATATTCTCAGACATGCTGGAGCAGAGTATGGAGGTTTTCATGGATGACTTTTCTGTATTTGGAGATTCTTTTGATCATTGTTTGCAAAATTTGAAACAGGTGTTACAAAGATGCGAAGATACAAACTTGGTGCTCAACTGGGAGAAATGTCATTTCATGGTACATGAAGGCATTGTTCTTGGACACCGGATCTCACAAAAGGGGATTGAGGTAGACAAAGCAAAGATAGAGACAATTGAAAAACTACCTCCACCAACATCTGTCAAAGGGATTCGGAGCTTTCTCGGACATGCAGGTTTTTATACAGGAGATTTATCAAAGATTTTTCCAAGATTGCAAAACCTCTTTGCAATCTTCTGGAGAAGGATGTGCCTTTCAACTTCACAAAGAATGCCAGGAAGCTTTTGAGATCTTAAAACAGAAGCTGATTTCTGCCCCCATCATTGTAGCACCAGACTGGACCCTTCCATTTGAAGTGATGTGCGATGCTAGTGATTTTGCTGTAGGTGCAGTTTTGGGACAACGCAAAGCAAAGATTTTCCACACCATTTACTACTCCAGCAGAACTCTGAATGAAGCTCAACTCAACTACACAACCACTGAAAAGGAGTTGCTCGCAGTTGTGTACGCTTTTGACAAATTCCGCTCTATCTGTTGGGTCCCAAAGTGGTGGTCTACACAGATCATTCAGCAATCAAATATCTGATCACAAAGAAAGATGCCAAACCCAGATTGATCCGTTGGATACTTCTTCTGCAAGAATTCGACGTGGAGATCAGAGACAGGAAAGGAACAGAGAATCAGGTGGCAGATCATCTATCGAGGCTCGAGAATGGAGAAACAGCTGACAAAGATCTGTCAATCAAAGAAACTTTTCCAGATGAACAGCTGTTTGCCATGAAACAACAGGAAGTCCCTTGGTATGCTGACTATGTCAACTACATTGTGTCAGGAAAATGGCCGTTGGAATGGACAACTCAGCAACGGAAAAAGTTCTTCAAAGAAGTCAATCACTATGTCTGGGATGAACCGTACCTGTTCAAACGATGTGCTGATCAATTATTGAGACGATGTGTTCCACATGAGGAAATCAACAGTGTTTTGCAGCACTGTCATTCATCACCATATGGCGGACACTTCAGCGGAAATAAAACTGCAGCAAAAGTTCTTCAATCAGGTTTGTTCTGGCCCACTCTTTTTAAAGATGCTTATCTTTTTGCTTTTCAATGTGACAGGTGCCAGAGAACAGGGAATATTTCGAGGAGAAATGAAGGACCGTTGCAAAACATTCTAGAAGTGGAAATATTCGATGTGTGGGGTATTGATTTCATGGGACCCTTTGTTCCATCATTCGGAAACCTGTACATCCTGGTTGCTGTAGACTACGTCTCCAAATGGGTCGAAGCAGTTGCACTGCCATCCAATGATTCAAAAGTGGTGATCAAATTCCTTAAAAAGAACATTTTCACGCGATTCGAAACACCTCGTGCAATCATCAGCGATGGTGGCTCACATTTCTGCAACAGATATTTCGATGCACTCCTATCCAAATACGGAGTTACTCACAACGTTGCCACAGCTTACCATCCACAGTCAAATGGACAGGTTGAGGTTTCAAACAGAAAAGAATCCTAGAAAGAACCGTTGGATCAACAAGGAGGGACTGGTCAACAAAACTAGATGATGCATTATGGGCCTACAGGACAGCTTACAAGACACCCATTGGTATGTCTCCATATCGATTGGTGTTTGGGAAAGCGTGCCATCTGCCAGTTGAGCTTGAGCACAAGGCGTACTGGGCACTGAAGAAGTTGAATTTTGATTCACAAGCTGCAGGAGAGAAAAGACTTCACCAACTCAACGAATTGGAGGAATTTCGCCTACAGGCTTATGAGAATGCCAAATTATACAAGGAAAAGACCAAGAAATGGCATGACCGAAAAATAGTTCACAGAAAGTTGGAACCAAGGCAGCAGGTGTTGTTGTTCAACTCGAGGTTGAAACTTTTTCCTGGAAAGTTGAAATCTAGGTGGTCAGGACCATTTGTGATCACTCAGGTTTTACCATATGGAGCTGTTGAGTTACTGGATCCCAATACCAACAACACATTCAAGGTTAACAGTCAGCGTGTCAAACACTACTGGGGAGAATCATTTGGGCGACAAAAAGAAAGTGTCACACTTTCAGATCCAGCATAAACGTTCGAGAAGTCAAGTCTAGCTGACGACTCTAAACTTAGCGCTCGCAGGGAGGCAACCCATGCAATTTGTGTTATATTGTGATTTGGTGTGATTTAATTTTGTGTGTTTAGTTTTTGCAGATTAAGTCATTTCAAGATGGAAGAAGCTCTCGCAAATCTTCACAAGCAATTTCCTTCTCTCCCTCAAAAATCTCTGATGAAAGTCTACAAAGCTCGCTTGGAACGGATGAGGTTACTAACAATTCACGGTGTTCCTAATGATATTCGTTGGGTAATTGAAGCACGGGTCCGATTGGCAGGTGAGTCTTCTGACTCTTTTATTTCACATCTGCCTGGTTTTGGAAGAAGCACCTATGCAAAGAAACGTAGAGCTAAGCAAATGGGTGTTTGTTACAAATGTGCACGATGGAATTGCAACACTCGTTGTCGTTCTTTAGGAATGGTGTCTGATAATCGCGAAGACAAAATTAAATTCATTAGGGATGGCTTGAGTAAGGAGTCTTAGATGATATATCTTCGACTCTTGAGACGCATCCCAGTGGATATGTTCACATAGCCTTTCGCAAATTACATACACAATTTCAAAAAGAAAGACAACAGTTAAGTCTCGGGAATCTGACTCAAAAAGACCCTGTTTGCCAATTTATAAGAAAATTGGATGGGAAGCTTGTCCCTGACGCATAGACGTCAACCAAGCCGCTACTTTTCTTGTAAATATTATATCTCTTTGTCTTTTCCTAATAATTGTATTTGTTTTGTTGTTTTCTTTTATTTTCTCCGACAGGATCCAGACCTTTTTGACTATCACGATATTATTTCGCTACTAATCGTCCTCTGGAAGATACTTGTGCTATTTTTACTCACCCTTTTCAGGTACTATAAATTCAGCTCGTCATTGTACTTTTGAAGGCATCCAAGTTGAGAAAGAAATACATAAAAAAATAAAAATGGAAGCCACTTCAAGAAGACGAGTTGAAAACATCTGTGTGTTCTGCGGTAGTAGTGTTGGTACTAAGCCACAATACATAGAAGCAGCACAGGAATTGGGTCGAGTCTTAGCTGCAAGGAATATGCACTTGATATATGGCGGAGGAAATCTTGGACTTATGGGGATCGTTTCAAAGGCTGTACAGGAAGGAGGCAGTCACGTTTTGGGAATCATCCCAAAACCTTGGCAGAGGCAAATCTTATTGAACCATCAAACGGAGAGGAACTGATTGTGCCAGGTATGTCTGAACGATTAGTGGAAATGATTAACCGTGCTGATGCTTTTATTGCTTTGCCAGGTGGCTTGGGTACATTGGAGGAAATTTTTATTGTGTTATCTTGGGCGAACCTGAACATACACCAGAAACCAATTGGACTGCTCAACGTTGATGGATTTTATGATTTTCTTTGTGTGTTTCTTGATGATGCTCGGAGAAATGGGTTCGTGTCAAAACCTTTGAAAGAACTCCTCTTTACTGCCAGAACTGCTCCGGATCTAATAGACCAACTCATAGCCTATGAACCACGAGTTGACCCTATCATTTCAAAGATAAATTGGTCCGATGACGATCGTGGTAAGAGGCGTAGGATTAATCTGGATCTTAACCTTTAATTTCCTGTAGATTTCAGCTAATCAGGTACGACCTTCGTAACTCTCCTTTTACTGTTTAAGACATTGGGGACAATGTCTCATTTAGGTTTGGGGGAGGGAATTAGTTGATCAGTACCTTGTTTTTAGTTTGTGTGTTGTTTTTATTTTTAGTCCAAAATTTTTCGAAAAATACAAAAAAAATTGAAAAATTTTCAAAAATTACAAAAATATTTTGCGTTTTTGTGTTTTGACTAAAAAGGTGAAATTGGTAAAAGATAGCCGAGTAAGGAGTTTCCACTCCTGAGACGTATCTCAAACCATTTATTTCGAAATAAGTTAATTTTTGTTTATTTCCTTTTAAATTATTTAATTTGTAAATTCTCCATAATACTGACTAAAATGGACCTTCATATGCTCAGTTGGCAGGTATTATCAATATGCATAGTAACATACGGACATGAGCTGTAATTGAAAAGTTTGTAATATTCAGTGCTATAGTTTAATTGGATGGAGCATCTCAAAAAGCGATGGCGTAAAAAAAAAATTCTGATGAATAAAATAAAGTATCTAAGATCCGGGTTATTAAGTCTGTAAGGGTGTTTTAACACCTACTGCCCTAAAACCAACTGGTTTGAGAGTCACTGGCCCAAAGCTCGTTACATGGATCGAAGATGCTGCAAATATATTTATATCTGAAGTCTGAGTAATTAAGTCCGTAGAGGTGTCTTAACACCTGGTGCCCTAAAGCGAACTGGTTTGGGAGCCACCGACCCAAAGCTCGCTACATAGACGGAAGGTATTGTATATAAATAAAAAGTCAAAATTCAGAAAGCAAAGAAAAATCAAAAAATCAGAAAAATTATTCCATTGCTAGCAAAAGGTGTGAAATCTGATAGAACTTTAGGACAAAAATATTACTCTCTTATCAACTGCACTTATGACTGTTGTGGGCAAAAATGAGTTGATTAATATTTTGTTGGCTGTGTATATGGAGAATGGTAAAAATAATCGGAGAATTACTTATTCGGTAATTTAGAAAGAAACAAAACAACTAGTAACTTGTAGTAGAAGTTTCACCTGATTAGTCACTAACTTCTTTATTCTCTTTTCTCTTGTCTTTTTGCTTTTGTGTGCATTAGTTTTAACTAACTTTTTACTTTTGTAAAAACGTTTGTGGGTATCATTGCTGTAAGCCCTCACGAGACTACAACTCGTCCACTAGGGACACCTAGGGGTTTAAAGGCTTGTTGCATATGCTAAATGCAATCGTGATCCCTACGAAAGTGGCTTAGTTAATTTTATTTTTATTTTATTTTATGTTTTGCTCGAGGACTAGCAAAATGTTAGGTTTGGGGGTGTGATGAGTGGTATTTATATCACTATTTCCCACTCATTTAGCCTAATGTTTTGTATTGTTTCTCGAGTTTTATGAACGTTTTGATGTTTGTTTTATGTTTTGATGTTTTTGTTGTTATTTTACAGATATAAAGTTTGGAAAGCACTTGAGGCAATTTGGGGCAAAAACGGACAAAAATGCGTCAACAGGGATATTTTCGTCTTTTCATCGCACGCAAATTTCGCGTCGCGACGCTGAGCCTTGCCGTCGCCACGCCCAAATCGCCGAATGTGCTAACATGCGCCGGATCTTGCTAACGTGCGCCGCCCTTGCTAACATGCGCCTCATGCCACGTGTCATCACCTCATTGGACCACCACAAACCGCGTGCCACGTGTCGCCTCTCTCTTGGACCGAATAATCACGAATCAGAGCATGCCACGTGTCACCATTCTATTAGACCGAATTCCACCCAATCACAAGCTACACGTGGCACGATTTCATTGGACCGCATCGCCAGCCAACCAGAGCATGACACGTGTCACCAATTATTGTGCCGACAGACGCGTGGTCAACGTCCGTGGACTCCAAAACTGTTGCCAGCGTCGCGACGCTAGTGCATTTTCAGCGTCGCGACGCTGGACCAAAATTTGCCTATAAGGAGGCCGCCATTTCAGTTTTAGTTGCACATTCTCTCTCATTTCTTTTTGATGTAAAATCGGGAGTTTCTCTCTCTAATCTCTTTTAATTTAAGTTTTGTAATTAATTACATTTTGTAATAGTAATTACTTCTGTAATAGTAATAGTAATAGTAATTTATCTTGTTTTTACTGTTTCAGTTTTACTATTCAACCATGATGAGGTAACTTCTCCTTGCTAAGGTGAAAGGTAATTCTTTTTACTGTTACTATTTAGATTAATCTCCCTTAAATATATATATTTTACTATTTAAAATTTGACTTAAATACGGATACCCACCGCCTTTTATGGCTGGTTGATAATTAAATTTTCTTACCGCCTATATGGCAGGTTCATGGACAAATCATACCGCCTTTATGGCTGGTCGGACTTAATTTGAATTAATCAGGTTACCGCCTATATGGCTGGTTGGTAATATTATCACAAGTTTATATATTATTTTATGGGAGATATCTAAAATAGTAAATAGTAAAAGTAATTCCTTTTACCTTAGCATTTTTTTTATTTACTTTTCAGTATTTACTTTACTTTACCGCATTTACTATTTCGCATTTTTACTTTATGGCTTTTACTTTTAAGTTTTTACTAGCCCTAGCCATGTGTCATAACTAAGTTAGTTATCTAGGGTTGTGATGAATTTCAATATCACTGGTTTATAAGAGTTAGATTATAGTTTGGGTAATATAAAGATTTATTTATTGAGTCTTAATCTTAATGCTTTTTATTAACTGGCCATTAATAAAATTGATTAGGTAAACTTAAAATGAACTAGACATAGGGATTTTAAGTTTAACCTTAGACTCAATAGCCCACGATCTTCCTTGAGGATGATAACTCTTTTAATAGATTTCCTTACAGGATAGGAATATACCTGTCGGGCGGGGGTAGCCTTAATTGGAACTTAATCTTAATGAATCTAGGTAATTTGGTTGACATAGACATATGGTTCAATTGGATTATACTAGGTATTTGTAATTGACCATCGGAAGAGGCTTTCACATAATTTAGTGTTCTAGGTTAATAAATCAATATATTACCCAACTATAGGATAACCACTTCATCTTTAAATAATATTGAAAAGATTCACAACCCTAGATAGTTTTTAATATTGAATTTTCTTAAAACTTACTTTCGAACAATTTTATTTACTTGTCTTTAAATTTAGAATCGTCGCCATTTCAAATCAATCAAACAACCTGTTAGATATTAGTAATCATTTGACCTCATAAAATTAATAGCTTAGGTATTAAGTCCTCGTGGGATCGATATTTTTTATACTACTTGAACGATACGTACGCTTGCGTTATACGTGTGTGTTTACGCCGGTCAGATAACGACCTCATAAGTTGATTTATTAAATTTTCCCCGCTTGCGCACTCCATCACGCTCGCGACCGCTTCCCAACACTAAAGTAGGTAAATCAACCTTACCTCTGTTATATGTGATCAAACACATTCCCACATATGCAAAGTTTTGAAGGATCTTGCCCATAAAAGAAGCATTTATGTGAAGTAAGACTGCATTCCTGACAGAGCATGCCTAGAGCAGCAATTGAGCAGAAAACTCCATCAAATAACAAAGATACAGGCTGTCCCACTATTAAAAAAAAAAAAAAAAAAAAAAAACTTGCCACTTGGTCACATAATGGAGTTTTGGTCAGCTTTTAGTTGGTTTAGGTGCTAGTGTTAATCCTTTTTCATCTGCCATAATTCCATTATATGCAGTTAGACTTGGAGAGATCAAACATACATCTGTGATTTTACAGTTAGCTGATCACTTCTATCAGAACACCGCGGGGAGTAGTTGAAGATATTTTAGTTCAAATCGATAAATTCTACTACCCTGTTGATTTCCTGATTTTGGACACCCAATATGTGGTTAACACTGACTCAAAAATTCCACTAATCTTAGGTAGACCTTTTCTTGCTACAGCTAATGCCCTTATCAATTGCAGGAACGGTCTCATGAAGCTATCATTTGGGAATATGACACTGGAAGTGAATATATTTCATGTTGAGAAACAACCACGAGATGATGATGAGTGTCATTACACATACCTGCTGGACACAGTCCTACCAGAGATAGCCTTTACACACCATGAATCAAACCCTCCCGAACTGGAATTAATCCAAAGAACCGTAAAAGGAGGAAAATGAGAGTTAGTGTTCAATTGAAGATGATACATGGGAAGTTAAAAAGGGAGTTAAGCCAATTTTTCCATATATGCAGCCTAACATCTCAGCCATCAGTAGACCCTGGAGGATCCATGGATAAACTGCAACAACCAGCTATAAAATCTTTTTCATGCCATAATCACCAGTGTCTACCGAAGAAGAAAGTATATGAGACTACTTGGTCCTCTATGTGGAAGCCACCATGACAACGTGGGTGGTTACGTCTGGCTGAAGATGTTCAACTTAGCTCTGGCAGGGAGACAACCCTTGCATATGTATTTATTTTATTATATTTTGTTTTATTTTAATTTAATTATTTTATTTTCTTTACTTTTAAGTTTTATTTTATTGTGTTCTAATTGAATGTTTATTATTTGCATGAGTATTTATGCAGGTGTTTAGTGTAACCCATACAGTCACACGGCTAAAATCTTACGAGCAAGAACCTGATCAACTCTGTGTCTGGTAGTGTTGTTCCTTAATCTTGTTTCTTTATATTTATCTTACATTGAGGACAATGCAAGTTTTAAGTGTGTGGGTGTGTACATGTAGTGATAATACCTATTATTTTGTTAAAAATATTTAATTTATTTGTTTTTAGTCCTTAATAGTAAAGCATAAGTCCAATGATGATATTGTTTACTTTAGGGTGAAATCTTAGAAACGATGAGTTCTTTAATGTACTTTTACCTAATGTCTTGAGTAGTTGATCTAGGTTAGACTCGTAAGCACTTAATTATAGGTTTTTAGCCGTGAAAGCCTATGTAGTTGGCAAGGTGACTAGTTGAAGAAATTGCAAATCGATAAATGTACCTTTACTAGTGTATGATGTATGGTATGGTTAAAAAAAAAGATAAAGTCTCGAAAGAAAGAAATTAAACCATCTATAACTGATAAGCATGAAGCTACCCATGGGCGAGTTTTAGGACCACAATGAGGAGAAATGATACCTTAAAGGGTAGGTGTGTTAAAAAAAAGCTCAAAAAGAAAAATAAAAGAAAAAAAAAGACAAGAAAAGAAAAGAAAAAATCATATCATACTGAGCACATAAAAGCAATTACATAGCATAATTGAGATATCTAGGTTGGTTTGACCTCTCGTATCCCAATTTTTAAACGAAATCATTGAGTTGGCTTACCTAGGAATCAAACTGCGAATGAACCTTTACACACACACACTGTGAGTCTAGTGTGGGACACAGGAACTGGGCGACGCATGCTGTTCCGGGCTCGCGGCCCGGTTGGGAGTACGGAGTAGCCCGCGGAGGACTAAACTGGAGAATAATGGAGTCGCCACCCGGTGTGAACCGGGAAAATGAGATTTAAGGCCGTACTCACCCCTCGCAAGGGAAGACCTCAAACCATTGGGTTCGGAATGGTCCCTTACTTATGCCACTTGTAATAAAATGATTTGTGCAATAATCTAACCAAGCCTAAGCAACATATTTCCAAGGATGATTTACTCCTAAGTTCGCATGCATACATCAAAAAGCTCATCTAAATTTACATGTAACACATCTTCATATTTACATACAACCTATATCTGAATTTTCATACAGCCTATTTGCATATAATCCATGTCTCAATTTGCATACAGCCTAATTGCATATAATCTATGTCTCAATTCACAAGCATGAAGATAAATTAACATACGGCAAGCATACAAGTTAATAAACACATTGTACTCATACATATGAGGAATACAGATGAACGAAAAATGCACAATCTTGCGTAATACAGAGAAGCAATCAGGTTCATCATACGAAGGGATAACTACTAGGGACAATTATGCACGAAATCTGATGAAAATGACTCAGTTCAGTGGGTGCGCGTTCGTGTAGCGTTCATAAACACGTTCGAACGGTAAACAAAAGTTTCGCGTTCGTATAGCGTTCGAGAACGCGTTCGGACGGAACCAAACCTAATGCATGATGAAACTAAGAAAATGTGTGCGCGTTCACGTAGCATTCGAGAACGCGTTCGAATGGTAAACAGAAGGTTCGCGTTCATGTGGTGTTCGAGAACGCGTTCGAACGGAACCAGACCTAATGCATGCAACACATACATAGACAAACAAATCCACAATGTAGGACCTCACGTATCCGATTGAACTCATCTCGCATCCAATCGAATATACACTATCCGGCGTGGCAAAGCATCGTGGTAAAGTATTTTAACCTCTTAAAATAGAGGACTTTTAATCGCACTTACTAAGCCCATACGCAAACAACACAATACATACATAAAGAAGAAAAGACAACGATATCGGACTTCGTGTATCCGATTGAACATATCTCACATCCAATCGAATATACATTATCCGGCGCGGCAAAGCATCATGGTAAAGGATTTTAACCTCTCAAAATAGAGGACATTTAATCTCACTTACTAAGCCCATGCGCTTTATCTCATCATAAAGCATATAAAAATAGAAACAACGATATCGGACTTCGTATACCCGATTGAACACATCTCACATTCAAACAAATATACATCGTCCAGCGCGGTGAAGCATCGTGGTAAAGGATTTTAACCCCTTCGAAATAGAGGACCTTTAATCGCACTTACTAAGCCCATGCGCTTGACTTCATCATTACTCAAACAAATAAGATGCAGAAAATAAATGACGACAATAAACAAATCCAGATAAAATAAAGTATGTGCCGTGTACTCAAGTGGTACGTGGAGTTGTATCCCGAGTACAGATCATACTACCGTCCATTCGGAATCGGCTATGAAATTTATGTCCGGGTTTCCATTTTATATACCACGAGAGGCGACACATCTTTCATTCATTCAAGGGCCACAATCATGCACTAATAAAAGACTCTCATGCGACAAAGATGAATAAAATAATTAAAAAAGATAGATGGAAATAATAGGAAAAATACCCTCAGGTCTAACCTTTTATGTCGACTCTCGGAAGTACGGTGCACGGTCGTCGAAAAAAAAGGGGAAAATGCTCCGCAACTCCTCCGGTTCACAGGTTCACGTCTTTCCTCGCTGTTCCACTGCTCAAGCTACAGTTTTGACTCCGATTCGCCACTGCTTCGACTCCGATTCGCTGCTGTTTTGCTACTGTATTTCTGCTGTATTTTGGTCACTGTTTTTGGTGTTTTAGGCTACTGTTTTTGGGTGTTTCTAAAGGCTTTAAAATGCAGATTTTCGGTTACTATTTTGGGGATTAAAAGTGTGGCTTTTTAGTTGCTGTTGTAGATGGTTTGTTGGCATGGGTGGATGGTGTTTAGGGCTGTGATTTTTCGGTGGTTGTATGGTGTTTAGGGGGTGTGGTTTTCGGTAAAGCAAGGGTGGAGGAGGGGAGGAAATTCCTTTCTTTTTTTTTGGTTTGGTATGCGTGAATGTGGGAGTTGGAGAGAGATTTTTCTTCTATGAATTAGCTAGGGGGTCTCAAGGGTTGGAATTGGGCTCCTTTTATAGGCAAAGGGCTAGGGTTAAATCTTGCTTGACAAGGAAAGAGATTTGGCATTAATGGAGGATATGATTTGGTGTCAAACAAGGAAAACCAAAGATTGAGGGGGGACAAAATAGTTCAAATTAGGAAGCCAATATATTTAATTTGTTTTGATTAGGCATGATATTTGTTAAGTTAGGAATACAATATTCTTGATTGGGAATATAACTGGTTGATTGATTTTAATGTTTTATTTAATTCCCCATGTGTTAAATATATGTTTTATTAAATGGGATGTGTTTTATGGGCTTTGGTGGGCTAATTGGGCTTGGGCGTGAGGCTAGCAGCAAAACCAGAAATACCGATGCCGTTCGAACGCTGATTCGAATGCTACACGAATGCCTATAATCTGCTTGACGTTCGAACGTGGTCACGAACGCTGCACGAACGAAAAACAGTGAACTTGTGAAATGAATCTGATGACATGCTCGTTCTGAATTTCCCCTTCTGACGTCCGTTTCCCGCGACTTCCATGACTTAAAAGGTATTGTCTCCAAATGAGACTCATCATAGGGACTTATGCAAAATGCAGTGCCTACAGTCGCCCCCACTTTGGTGGGACTTGTGTAATTTGTAACAGTGACAATCCTATCAAAGTTATGCAATGCATTTTCACTTACCTGGCTCGCCAGCTGCCATCTGACTTGCCTGCTGCCTCGACCTGAGTTGATGCCGCAGTGGACCTCGATCATGGGATGCATCTCAATAGCTGCAACCGACAACGAGGGCCTCGACCCTAGGACGCATCCCGATACCGTTGTAAAATGTGGGTCTCGACCCTGGGACTAATCTCAACACTGACGATGCAAGGGGCCAACAACCCTGGGACGCATCCTGATAACTACAACCGACAACGGTGGCCTCAACCCTGGGACGCATCCCGATAACGTTGGCAAAAGGTGGGCCTCGACCCTGGGACGCATCCCTGAAACTGCTGGTGATATGGGTTACAACCCTGGGAAGCATCCCCAAAACTGCTGACGTGGGTTACAACACTAGGACGCATCCCCAAAACTATTGATGACATGGGTTACAACTCTGGGACGCATCCCCGAAGTTGCTGACGTGGGTTACAACCTTGGGACGCATCCCCAAAACTACTGATATGGGCCCCGCCCCCTGGGACTCATCCCCAAATCTGAAACTGCGCTGACGTTGCTTTTGAGTGGCTCATCTCTGCCGCTTCCTTTTTTCTTCTTTGAACCTGCGAACACAAAACAAAACAAACACGAAGAGAATGCAAGGTATGTTACGTGTATACATGCATGCATGTGTTT
The DNA here is from genome assembly GCA_019454045.1 of Zanthoxylum bungeanum. Taxonomy (NCBI): domain Eukaryota; kingdom Viridiplantae; phylum Streptophyta; class Magnoliopsida; order Sapindales; family Rutaceae; genus Zanthoxylum; species Zanthoxylum bungeanum. Next base: position 113,321 of record SKCR01024876.1, on the reverse strand, counting down.
CTTATCCCGTTGGGTTAGGTCTTCTGTCAATCTTTCTGATGACTGCTCAGTCTTCTCTCCCTTAGGCAAAGTACTGCTTTAATCTGTCTACGTTGATCGGCTCGGTGAAGTCATTACCTTCCAAGTCTAACAGTTTCACTGCCCCATTTCCCATTACTTTCTGCACTATGTAAGGTCCTTCCTAGTTAGGTCTGAACTTTCCTCTCGGATCTGTTGTCGACGGCCTCGACTGCTTAAGTACCAAATCACCCTTTCTGATCTTGGTGGGACGTACTTTCTTGTTGAATGCTCGGGCCAGTCTCTTCTGATACAACTGCATGTGATACAAAGACATCATTCTCTTCTCATCCAGCAGTACTAACTGATCAAACCTCTGTGCAGCCCATTCATGTTCCGGTAACTCTACCTCTGCTAATACCCTCATAGACTGTATTTCCACTTCCACTGGCAATACTGCTTCCATTCCATAGACCAAAGAGTAAGGCGTGGCCCCTGTTGCTGTTCTTACTGATGTTATGTACCCCCACAAAGCATACGGTAGTTTGTCGGCCCAATCTCTGCAGTTTTCTGTCATCTTGGCTAAAATCGTCTTTATAGTCTTGTTGGTTGCCTCAACTACCCCATTTGCCTGCGGCCTGTACGGTGATGACTTATGATGGCCTATCCTGTATTTCTGTAGCATTGTCTTTGTTTCCCCCTGGAACTGAACTCCGTTATCTGTAACCACATGGTGCGGCATACCATACCGACAAATGAGATTCTGAGCTATAAACTTTGCCATCTATTTCGCTGTAACGTTGCGGAATGACTCGGCTTCCACCCACTTTGAGAAGTAATCTACTGCCACTACTATAAAGTGATGCCCATTCGATGCATTCGGCCGAATCTCTCCAATCATATCAACTCCCCATGCTGAGAAAGGCCACAGCTCTGACAGCCCATGCAACTTTGTGTGCGGCAAATGATTCAAATTACCATGTGTCTGACAATTATGACAGTGCTTTACCATCTTCGCACAATCTGTCTCCATGGTTGACCAGTAAAAACCTTGTCTCACTATCTTGCGGGACAGATTCAACCCGTTCATGTGCGAACCACATACCCCGGCGTGTACTTCTTCCATTACCTGCTGAGCCAATTCTTTTCTCACACATTTCAACTGAATACTGTTTGCTTGCCTCTTGTACAGTTCCCCTTTCAAAATCACATACTGGGAAGCTAACCTCTGAATGGCTATTCTGTCTTTTCTGCCTGCTCCCTCTGGGAGTTCCCCATGTTCCAGATACCTCTGAATGTCATAATACCAAGGTTTACGGTCATTGACCTTTATTTCCAGAATTCTCTCTATCTCATGAACAGGTTTTCTTGCTGTCGTCAGTATCAACGGTCTCATCACTAACTTTTCTGGATTTTCCCAAGTCACTGCAAGTGTAGCTAATGCATCTGCCATCTGATTCTCTTCTCTCGGCAAGTGCTGAAACTTACAATCGGGGATAACCTGTGCCAAATTTCTGAGGTGAAAAAGGTAAGGTTTCAACCGTTCTTCTTTCAATTCCCATTCTCCTCGCATCTGCTGGACTACCAACATAGAATCTCCGTAGACTTCCACACTCTCGGCCTTCAAGGCTATTAGTGCAGTCAAACCAAAAACACATGCTTTATACTCGGCCATGTTGTTTGTTACTCTGAATGTCAACCTTTTGGCCAAAGGCAAGGTTTCTCCTTCGGGGGTCACTATCACAATCCTAATTTCGGCTCCTTTGTAATTCACGACTCCGTCAAAATACATTTTCCATCTCTGAACTGTAATTGCTCGGATCTCTTCATCGAGAAATTCAAACTTATACTGATCCCCTTCAATAGGTTGCAACGCCAGAAAATCTGCTACTGCTTGCCCCTTGACCACTTTGGTGGTGAGATACTCAATGTCAAACTCTGTCAGCAATACTAACCATCTGCCTAATTTCCCCACTAGCGAAGGCACCGAATGCAGATATTTCAGAGGATTCTCCTTTACCACTACTTGGATCTTGTAAGACTGGAAGTAATGCCGCAATTTTCTGGAAGCCCATACCACTGCAAGACAGATCTTCTCTACTTCCTGATATCGAGCCTCATATGGGTGCATCTTCTTACTCAGATAGTAAACTGCATGTTCTACCCTGTCTCATATGCCTGTACCATCATTGCCCCCAGTGCTTTTGATTCTATGGCTAAATACAATATCAAAGGTCTGCACAATCTCGGAGGTTTCAACACAGGAGGCTTTACCAAGTACTCTCTGATCTTGTCGAAGGCTACTTGACACTGCTCATTCCATTTTACCGGCTGATCTTTTCTCAACATTTTGAAGATAGGCTCACACACTGACGTCAACTTGGCGATGAACCGATTGATGTACTGAATCTTCCCCAGGAATGCTCTGACCTCCTTCTCAGTCTTCGGTGCTGGCATCTCTGTGATTACTTTGATCTTTTCAAAGTCTACCTCAATTCCTCCCCTTCCCACTGTATGCCCCAGCAGCTTTCCTGATTGTTAGACATTATGTCCCATAGCGTCACTGTTTGTAAATGATATTGTATTATTGTACAAAATTAACTATGTGATAATGAAATTGCCTTTTGCCGTTTTGTAATATTATTTACTTTGATATATAAATGGCGAAAGTCCATATGATTAATACCGGATTGAGATGATATGAGACAGTATCAATCCATAAAGGTTTAATCATTAAATATCCCTAGTCGGAGTATTATCGAGATCGGACATCGATAATGCGGAATAGACTAGTATTGCGCTTGTGCACGTTGTGAGGGCACAACGGCATAGTTCTCATATATTTAAGTATTGGATACTTATGCAAGTGCGATAGGAGGTTGTGTTTTACCGATGGTACGGAAAACAGCTTCGCTCTGGATAGACCCCGCGGAATCCCATTGGTAGTATGTCTACGTGTCTATGGGAGGCCGCATCAGGGTAGGTGTATATGGTCTTAACCTGAGACTTACATCGCTAGTACTTGCGACAATCAGTAAACTTTGGTTTTGGTGGTTGGGGACCTTAACCGGTTCTGTGTACACCTCTTCTGGGTTTATCGAGAATTGTAGTGTACTGGATGTGATGTCGAGATGGAAGTATCGCTTCAGACATATGGAGGTGATGATCACGCAGGACACAGAACTAGTACTCTATAAAAGGTTGCAACCGTCGGGACAATATGACCAGGTCAGGATTGTCCGATTTAAAGAGACTAGTTGCTTGATGTCCGATATATGTTTCGTACGGGGCAGACACATCTCCAGCCCCAGGCCTAACATGTGATCATCTGATACTGGATCGATGTACGCAATACTACGGTATACTACGCTTGATATAGATCTTATATTCCTATAAGAATATTTCTGGAGAATTGGGTAGGCATGGCGCTTTGCTAGAAGCCAACCTTGTCTTGTGAATCGGTAAGAACGTAGTACAAGGTACGTACGTGTTCGGATTATCCGACGACCGTATTTACTGCCAAAATATCCGGAGATCTCTTGGGTCGCTTCCTGAAGATTCACCTATGATATTTGATTCGGACTTAATTAATCTTGGATTAATTGCGGAGAAACTTTATCTTGGATAAAGTGCCTTATTTAGAGAGAGAACGATTGATTTGGAATTAATCGATAAAATTATTATATTCGATATAATAATCGAAATTCGATTTCGACGCGAAATTAAAATTAGATTTTAATTCGGGCATACGAGTTAATTTAGAATTAATTCGTTTGCGACGTAAATAATAATTTCGCCAGGGGCAATTATTTATTTAAATTCGATTTAATTAACGTCGCGACGTAAGTTCGGTATTTCGGAAATATCGAACCCGAACGCGTGAGTGCATGTGGGCCCACTTTCATTTGGAAACGTGTGGGGCCCACATGACACATGTCATTATATGCATTATTTAATTGTTAATGCATTGCATGGTGATAGTGTACTATACACTCAATGGTTTTGCATGGAGTTTGAGTGTTTGACACTCTAAGCCATTGCATGATTTGTGTCATAAGTTTATTATTAATTTAATAAATATTATGGCATAAATATAAATTGATTTTTGGTAACAAAAATTAATTACACAACACAACCTTTCTCTCTCACATTGCCGAAAACTGCATGCAGTTTTTGCTCTCCATTTCTTCAATTTTGTTGCAAGATTTGAAGAAGTTGTGCATTGAAAAATCACAACAAAGGCTAGCACCTTCAAGGGATCATAAAGAGGTGATAGGGAAACCATCAAAGAGCTTGGAATACACAAAGCTTGGAGCTTTCCACCTCTTGTCTTCCTTGGCCGAAAATCATCCACCTTGGAGCTTCCACTTTTGGTTTGATTTTCTTCATCAACTAAGCATTGTAAGTATGATTCCGCCATACTTCAAAGTTTAATATATATTCATTGTTGTATTTCATATGCTTAATCTTTCCTTGGGACATATTATAGAAACCAACAATGGTATCATTGAGCTAGGTTTAAGCATGAAATACTTTAGGTTAAAATTTGGGTAAAATTGATTGAAGCATGTTCTTGTGAAATTTGATGAATGAGTATGCTTACATGTATATTGAATGATGTTATATGGAATCAATTTTGAGAAAAATGCATTGGATGATTTTTCCCCAAAAATTTAACCTTGGCCGAATGGGTGTCACCATTGGATGTGTTGGAATTTTTTGTGTTTAAGATCATTGGATGACTTAGAACGTATACGGGACGTAGATTAGTAATTCAATCGGATTGAAAAACAAATCGACACAAAAACTCACCTTGGCCGAATACATAATGGACATGTAAAGGAGTTGATTTTTGTTAAAATTAATGTTGGACATTTATTTTGAAAAATAGATGATTAATAAATTAAATGGGTATTTTTGAAATATTTGGTTTAATATATTAATCTTGGTATTACACTTTAATTAATTGGACTTTAATGTTTGGAATATTAAAATTTAATTAATGGGCTTAATTGGTGAATTGGGCTTTTAATATTGTATTTGGACATAATGGGCTTGGTTGGACCAAGTAGATTTGGGCCAAAAGGATTGGATCCAATTTGGGCCTAAATCACTCCATTAAGTCCAAATATAATATAATGGGCTTTAAAAATTTAATTGGGCCTTATGGGCTTGAAATTGGGGGTGGGTGATTCCTTATTTGGGCTTGGTAATTGGGTTTGACCCACATTGACCAAAGCCCAAGCCTTAATAAATCAATTGAAAGCCCATTTGACTTGAATTAAATTAAACATTGGATGTTAGTTGGGCTTTGAGACCCAATAGAATTAGATTTAGAATCTAAGTTTAAAGCACATTAAAAGTGTAAACATTTAATTTGGAATTAAATAATTGAATTAGTATTGAATACGAATTAAATTAGATTTAATAAGTAGTTCGATATAATTCGCGAATTCGTACCTTATGTACTTATTCTCAATCGAGTTGGACTCGCGCAAAATCAAACCGTTGTTTGAACATTGGATGATCACTTTAATAAAGACTAATTAATTGGATTAGATTGGTTGTAAAAGCATGTCTTGTTTGAATATATATGTATGTGATGAATGAATAGTGTATATCGGATGGATATTAGAAGGGAAAGGGTAATTTTAGAAATTATTGTAAATTTGGAATTTATAAATTGGACCTGCGTGTCCAGCCTTATCTCTTTAATCTCTTTGTATTCTCTTCTCACCTAATTCCCCTCAATGTAAATGAGGTTTCTCTTATTGTATTATGTAATTGGGGGTAGTAGTAGATAGTGCTAGCGGGGAGAGGAAAGGGAGTGATTTGTTCTAGGAACAAGTTGTTTATATATCCATCCGCATATCACTATTAATTTACTTTACGCGCTTTATGATGTTTTAGAAGCATGCTTAAGGGTGTATGATGATGAGACCTAACAAAGATAAATAAATTGGTTGCCAATTACGCGAAAATCCCTCAATTTATATTAAGCAAATATCCTTCCATTGAATGATTCTTGTTCAAGATCCGAAGTTGGCATTGGTTTGTTTTTGACCAAAGTCAAGACCTTTGTCAATCAAGGATGTACTTGAATCATGAGAGTTTTGTTGCATATCGGTGTCTTGTCCAAATCGTGATTTTTATTGGCCAAAGTCAAGATCACTTTTTGTCCAATGACATTGATTACGAAACTTTCCTCGTCAATGGGTCCCGCTTAACTGGAATCATTAGGTTTGTTTTTGGCCAAAGCCAAGGCCTAGATGATTCGGAGGATAGGGTTAGGAAAATGTAATGGATACATTGACATTATACATATGTTTCGAACTTGGATGTCCACCTAACCGGATCTAGGAATTGGATGAGATCCAATTGATCATAGAGATCTACCTAAGTTAAATGGCATACAGCTTTTATTGGCCAAAGTCAAGGTTGTGTGTTATTTAACGGGATCCTAGCCCACTAGGAAATTCGATTTCCCGAGTTCTCTACAGAGGGTTAGAGACTTGAAGAAAATAGTGGGAGGCTATTATTGAATTTGCAATTTCGTTCAGATACTTAGCCTTACGCGTCTTTCAAAATTATTTCGTCAATATTTTAATAATTAGTTGGACTAATATATTGTTATTTTACTTGTAACAGTTTGATGTACCCATAACATCGTTGACTTTATAGTTGGACTATAGTTGTCAAGATGACTGGCAAAGGTAATATCCGCGACATAATCATGGGCGATAATGTCTTCAAAGGGACAAACTTTGCCGACTGGGAAATGAACCTCAAGATAGTGCTTGGGGCTGAGAGGGTGCTCTATACTATTCAGAGACCTCTCCCGCCTAAACCCACTGAGCCACTGGAGCTAGAGTTATGGAAGACTCATAGTGACGATTGTGACCAAGCTCAGTCAGTTATGCTAGCTGCAATGACCCAGCATTTCAGACGCCAGAACAGGGACTTGGATCCATATAACATGATGGCAAGATTGCGTGATCTCCACCGCACCAATAAGCGGATGAAGAGGTACGAGCTAGTAAGGAAACTCTTCCGCTCCCGGATGACAGACGGCGCATCATGAGGCCCACGGAACTCAATGATCGCTGACATAGATGAGTTAGCCAAGATGGGCATTGTCTTGGAGGCAGAGCTGACGATTGATATGGTATTACAATCGCTACCCGATACTTGGAAACAAATCATCATCAACTATAAGTTGATGGACACTGACGACACTCTTGGAGAGTTGTTGTCCGTGCTAAAGGAGTCCGAAAAGGAACTCCTAAAGGGGAGCAAGCGGTGAGGCGCATTATGCATCGACCTCTCATGCGCCAAGGGCTGGGCCCAAGGCAATTGGAGGTGCGAGGAAGAAGAAGTTCAAGAAGAAGGGAAAAGGCAAGTTGACAGTGGCTTCTAGGAAGCCAAAGGACAAATCTCGAGACATCTGCCTCAACTGCGGCAAGAGGGGTCACTGGAAACGTGACTGCCGAATGGGCAATGGGCAGAGGGAGGATATCAAGGCTAGCAAGGCTATCGCCTCTGGTATGTTTGTTATTGAGATAAATATGAATACTTCTAGTTTTAAAAATTGGATTTTTGATTCTGGTTGTGGTGCTCATATTTGTACTGATGTGCAGGATCTGCAGGATAGCAGGGTTCTGGCGTCAGGGGAGATGGATCTACGGGTCGGAAATGGAACACCTGTTGTTGTTTTGGCCGTAGGACTTTTGTTTTAGAACTGCCCTCAGGGCATGTACTTAAACTTTTGAACTGTTATTTTGTACTAGTTTAACTAGGAATATTATATCTGTATCCTTGTTAACCCAGCAGGGTTACACTTTTGTATTTAGAAACACTGGGTGTTATTTATATAAAAATGATGCAGAAATTTGCACAGCTGTTGCAAATAACGGTCTTTATATTTTGAATATAAATGAATCTCCTAAAATGACAAACAAAAGGCTCAAAAGGAGTAATCTAAAAGATGAAGCTTATATGTGGCATTGTCGTCTAGGACACATCAACAAGACTCGCATATCCACACTTTCGAAGAGTGGGTACTTGGACGAATTGATCCCAATTCATATGACGTCTGCGAATCTTGTCTTTTAGGCAAAATACCTAAATCACCTTTTAGCGGTAAAGGTGAACGTGCCACAGAACTGTTGGCTCTCGTTCATACTGATGTATGCGGGCCCATGTCTAGCCAGGCTAGAGGTGGATTTCACTGCTTCGTAACCTTTACAGATGATGCATCTCGTTACGGTTATGTGTATCTTATGAGACACAGTCGGAAACTTTTGAGAAATTCAAAGAGTTTCGACACGAAGTGGAGAAACAACAGGGAAGAGTATTAAGACATTACGGTCAGACCGTGGTGGCGAATACTTAAGTTATGAGTTTCAAGATTACTTGAAAGAATATGGTATTCTTTCACAGTGGACTCCTCCTGGAACACCGCAATTAAACGGTGTGTCCGAAAGGAGAAACCGCACCTTTGGGACATGGTAAGGTCAATGATGAGTCGTACTGAGCTACCAATATCCTTCCGGGGATACGCATTAAACAGTGCTATACTTATTTTGAATAAGGTACCGTCGAAGTCTGTTGAACAGACTCCATATGAGATATGGACAGGAAGGAAACCAGGTTTCCTCTTTCCTGAAGATTTGGGGATGCTGGGCATATGTTAAACATTTGGAAGGTACCAAACTTGAACCCAAATCTGATAAATGCCTTTTCGTAGGATATCCTAGGGAAACAAAGGATATTACTTCTATCACCCCAAGAGAACAAAGTATTTGTTGCTCTACAAGCATTTTTCCTGAGAAGGATTTTATAAATGCAGTGGTAAGTGGGAGGAAAGTAGAACTCGATGAAGATCGTAGTGATACCTTCCTGGCAATGAATCAACGACGGAACAGAAACAGACCGTCCGGGATGAGTCTGTACCACAAACTTCACATACACAAACCGCGTAGGTCGGAGAGAGTCAGAACAGTACCTGAGAGGTATGGGTTCCTGATCTCACCTCATGTAGATATTAATCTTATTGAGGATAATGAGCCGGCTACGTATGAGGAAGCGATACAAAATATCGATTCCACTTTATGGCAAGAAGCCATGAAGTCCGAGATGGATTCCATGTACGCCAACCAAGTTTGGACACTGGTTGATGCACCAGAAGGCGTAAAGCCTATTGGATGCAGATGGATCTTCAAGAAGAAGAGACCGACATGGATGGCAACGTACAAATGTACAAAGCTAGGCTTGTAGCGAAGGGGTATCGTCAACATATGGTATTGATTATGACGAAAACTTCTCACCCGTTGCCATGATTAATCCATTCGGATAATGCTTGCAATAGCTGCATATTTCGACTTCGAGATATGGCAGATGGACGTTAAGACCACTTTCCTTAACGGAAACCTTTGGAGGATGTTTATATGCAACAGCCTGACGGTTTTATCGTACCAAGACTTGCAAACAAGGTTTGTAAGTTAAATCGATCCATTTATGGATTGAAGCAAGCATCACGGTCTGGAATCAGCGTTTGATGAGATCATAAAGTGAATATGATTTCGTGCAAAACGCAGATGACCCTTGTGTATACAGAAGGTTAGTGGGAGAGCACTTACTTTTATTGTCCTTTATGTCGACGACGTAGCTTATAGGCAATGACATTCCCATGCTAACGTCGGTGAAAGCTTGGCTTTCATTAAAATTCTCCATGAAAGATCTGGGAGAAGCAGCCTTTATTCTTGGAATAAAGATCTACCGGGATAGATCTAGAAGCTGCTTGGACTCTCCCAGAGTACATACATTGATAAAGTGTTGAAGCGATTCAACATGGAACAATCCAAGAGGGGATTGGTTCCAATGGTACGTGGTACCTCTCTGTCTAAGGACATGTGTCCTAAGACTCAGGAAGAGAGAGACAACATGAGTCGGATACCGTTCGCCTCGGCAGTCGGATCGATCATGTATGCCATGATATGTACAAGACCTGATGTCTCATATGCTTTGAGCATGTGCAGTCGCTATCAGGCCGATCCAGGTGAAGGTCACTGGATAGCAGTTAAGAATATCCTTAAGTATCTTAAACGAACTAAGGATGCTTTCTTAATTTATTGGAGGTAGAGAACTTGCGGTATCTGGGTATACCGATGCAAGTTTCCAAACCGACAAGGATGACTACAAGTCACATCCAGGTACATTTTTTGTTTGAATAACGGAGCAGTGAGCTGGAAATCTTCCAAGCAAGATACTGTTGCCGATTCAACAACAGAAGCGGAGTACATCGCTGCATCTGAAGCAGCAAAGGAGGCAGTTTGGATCCGAAAGTTCCTAATCGGATTAGGAGTAGTTCCGTTAGCAGCTGAGCCCGTTCCATTGTATTGTGACAATAACGGGGCTATAGCGCAGGCTAAGGAACCAAGGTCTCATCAACGGTCCAAGCATGTTCTTCGACGTTACCATCTGATTCGGGAGATTATACATCGTGGCGATGTAAAGGTCAAGAAGGTCACATCAGATGACAACATTGCAGATCCGCTGACGAAGGCTGTTCTTCAGCAAGTTTTTGAACGACACATACATAGTTCGGGCATTAGATGCTTGAGTGACTGGCTATAGGCCAAGTGGGAGATTGTTAGACATTATGTCCCATAGCGTCACTGTTTGTAAATGATATTGTATTATTGTACAAAATTAACTATGTGATAATGAAATTGCCTTTTGCCGTTTTGTAATATTATTTACTTTGATATATAAATGGCGAAGTCCATATGATTAATACCGGATTGAGATGATATGAGACAGTATCAATCCATAAAGGTTTAATCATTAAATATCCCTAGTCGGAGTATTATCGAGATCGGACATCGATAATGCGGAATAGACTAGTATTGCGCTTGTGCACGTTGTGAGGGCACAACGGCATAGTTCTCATATATTTAAGTATTGGATACTTATGCAAGTGCGATAGGAGGTTGTGTTTTACCGATGGTACGGAAAACAGCTTCGCTCTGGATAGACCCCGCGGAATCCCATTGGTAGTATGTCTACGTGTCTATGGGAGGCCGCATCAGGGTAGATGTATATGGTCTTAACCTGAGACTTACATCGCTAGTACTTGCGACAATCGGTAAACTTTGGTTTTGGTGGTTGGGGACCTTAACCGGTTCTGTGTACACCTCTTCTGGGTTATCGAGAATCGTAGTGTACTGGATGTGATGTCGAGATGGAAGTATCGCTTCAGACATATGGAGGTGATGATCACGCAGGACACAGAACTAGTACTCTATAAAAGGTTGCAACCGTCGGGACAATATGACCAGGTCAGGATTGTCCGATTTAAAGAGACTAGTTGCTTGATGTCCGATATATGTTTAGTACGGGGCAGACACATCTCCAGCCCCAGGCCTAACATGTGATCACCCGATACTGGATCGATGTAACGCAATACTACGGTATACTACGCTTGATATAGATCTTATATTCCTATAAGAATATTTCTGGAGAATTGGGTAGGCATGGCGCTTTGCTATAAGCCAACCTTGTCTTGTGAATCGGTAAGAACGTAGTACAAGGTACGTACGTGTTCGGATTATCCGACGACCGTATTTACTGCCAAAATATCCGGAGATCTCTTGGGTCGCTTCCTGAAGATTCACCTATGATATTTGATTCGGACTTAATTAATCTTGGATTAATTGCGGAGAAACTTTATCTTGGATAAAGTGCCTTATTTAGAGAGAGAACGATTGATTTAGAATTAATCGATAAAATTATTATATTCGATATAATAATCGAAATTCGATTTCGACGCGAATTAAAATTAGATTTTAATTCGGCATACGAGTTAATTTAGAATTAATTCGTTAGCGACGTAAATAATAATTTCGCCAGGCGCAATTATTTATTTAAATTCGATTTAATTAACGTCGCGACGTAAGTTCGGTATTTCTGAAATATCGAACCCGAACGCGTGAGTGCATGTGGGCCCACTTTCATTTGGAAACGTGTGGGGCCCACATGACACATGTCATTATATGCATTATTTAATTGTTAATGCATTGCATGGTGATAGTGTACTATACACTCAATGGTTTTGCATGGAGTTTGAGTGTTTGACACTCTAAGCCATTGCATGATTTGTGTCAAAGTTTATTATTAATTTAATAAATATTATGGCATAAATATAAATTGATTTTTGGTAACAAAAATTAATTACACAACACAACCTTTCTCTCTCACATTGCCGAAAACTGCATGCAGTTTTTGCTCTCCATTTCTTCTTCAATTTTGTTGCAAGATTTGAAGAAGTTGTGCATTGAAAATCACAACAAAGGCTAGCACCTTCAAGGGATCATAAAGAGGTGATAGGAAACCATCAAAGAGCTTGGAATACACAAAGCTTGGAGCTTTCCACCTCTTGTCTTCCTGGCCGAAAATCATCCACCTTGGAGCTTCCACTTTGGTTTGATTTTCTTCTTCATCAACTAAGCATTGTAAGTATGATTCCGCCATACTTCAAAGTTTAATATATATTCATTGTTGTATTTCATATGCTTAATCTTTCCTTGGGACATATTATAGAAACCAACAATGATGTTACCCCAAACACACATTTCTTGGGGTTCAGCCGCAGGTTGTACTTGTCAACTCTCTGAATGAACCTTCCAGTGCTTCTATATGCCCAATTCTTGTCTCTTGGATTTCACCATCATGTCATCCACAATCTCTTTGTACATCAAGTCATGAAATAAGTAGTTGCCATTGTTGATACGTAGCTCCTTGCATTCTTGAGCCCAACGTAATTACCAACCCATTAACAATAAGTACCCACCACTCGGTAATAAAGGCAGTCTTGTACTTATCTTCCTCAGCCATGAGCACCTAATTGTAACCTGAAAACCCGTCTGCAAATGAATACATGGCAGATAAAGCCGCACTGTCAACTAGCACATCTATATAAGGTAGAGGAAAATCATCTTTCGGGCAAGCCTTGTTGAGATCTCTGAAATCCGCACACATTCTGACTTTCCCTTCTTTCTTCGGTACTGGCACAATATTTGCTAACCACTCAGGATACTTCACTACTTCTAGGAACCCCACATCTATATGTTTCTTAAACTCTTCTCTGACCTTCTCGGCCCACTCAGGTCTCATCCGTCAGAGTTTCTGTTTCACTTGCCTCATATTCGGATAAGTGGGTATTGTGTGCTGGGCAATGCTTCTGTCTACCCCAGGCATGTCCTCATAAGACCAAGCAAATACTTTGGCATATCTGACCAATACTTCTTCTAATTTCTCCATCTCCTCTGAGGTAATTTCACTTGCAATCAGAATTTCCTTGGGGTTCTCAGATGTACCCAAGTTAAATACAGTAGTTCTGGCTGAACTGATATCAAATATGCTTGATTCATGTAGAGCAAATGGAAATGACTCAGGCAAGTAAGCGAAAGAAATGTCTTTATTATTGGATAGTGCAGAAGTACATTCAAACAAATCAGGAAGGTAAATGTCTTCCTCATCTATAGACACTTCTTCCTCTGCAACCAGGTTTTCCTCAGGCTTTTTATTCTCTCCCAGAATCAGGCTCTCCAACTTCATCAATTCTTCTTCCCAATTCTCTGCTTCTTCCACAACTTCTTCGGTCAACAGCTTCTTGCCCAGCATCTCTTGGAAGATCTCGAAACATGGTACCACAATCCCGTTAACTTCTATTGGTTCGGGCTCACCCTGATACCCTGAAGCCTTCACAAAACAATCTGCCAGTTTCAACCCTTTCTTTTCAACCTTCGGCTATTCTTCATCAGATTTGTACCCCAAACCCCTTCGAGTAGTCTGTCATCTGAAGTCTGGCAGTTTTGAACCCTCACCCGGCTCGAACTTCATTTTCCCATGATCCTAGCTACCTTAGGATCCACCCATTCATCAAAAGTTGCTGACACTTGGAACCTCGTGAAATGTTGTATTCCAAAGTAGCCACAGCATTGTCTACCTCAGCTCGGATGGTGACAGTTTCTCCTCCATATGGGAACTTAATCATCTGATTCAGAGTGGAGGGTACGCCTCCAAGCTTATGAAACCAATGCCTTCCCAACAACAAGGCAAAAGTGGCTGGGATGTCCAACACTGTGAACTCAACTTCGTCCTCAATATGACCAACCTTCACCGCCGCCATAAATGTACCCTCAACTCCTCGCTTACTGTCATCATAAGCCTTGATGGTCATACTAGAGGGATCCAGATCTGTCGTTTTCATACAGGCACACATTAATGGATGAGCCGTCGTCCACCATCACACAAGAGGTCCTTTTACCCCTTACTTCAGCTCTGATAAACAAAGGTCTATTATGATTTCTCCCCTCAGCTGGAAGTTCTTTCTCAGAAAAGTGATTGCCTGCAAAGCCTCATTTTGCACTGACCCAACAAACATTGCGGGGTTGGCATCCTCCGTCACCACTATCTTGCTTAAGGCCTCAACCATGGCCCGCCTGTAATCCTGAGATGCACACAACAAATCCCAGATACTCACTTGTGCTCGAGTTTTCCTCAACTGCTGCAGCACTACATCTCCCTCGGCATTATCCTCATTTTCTGCCACTTCTCTTCCTCCAGTCAACACTTCTTTACCCTTATCAGTCATATCATTGTAGAAACGCTCGCTGCGTGTCATACCCCTCACTTATTCTTCATCACTACTAGAGAAGTCTGCCCAGAAACTCTTCCATGTTCGGTTTCATCTTCGCTGTTACTATCCCAAATCCCAAGGGAAACGGCTTGGAGGTCAAAGGATTTGAGGACAAGGTTCTCGGGTAGGCCAGAGTTTATTATATAGGTTGGAGGCGGGACAGAGTGGTAATTTGGTCAAGGGTTCTGGTATGTGTTGGGGTGTTCTGTTTCAGGGTCGGGTATCTTTTTTGAGTCTATAAGGTCCTGGATTTCATGGCGGAGTCGGGCATAGTTGTCGGTATCGTGGCCTTTCTGTTGGTGGAATTGGCAATATTGGTTTAGGTTGAGATGTGGTGGTGGAGGGTTTGGGAGTGGTTTGGTTTCTAAGGGTTTCAGAAGTCATTGTCTCTTCAATTTCTCCAATACCTTGGACAAGGTCTACCCAGTTGGAGAATCTCCGGTTTCGGATAGCGGCAATCTCAGTAGAAACGGGCTTTGTTCCCGATGTCCCCCCAATGGGCCTCCTGTTCAGACCATAGAATTTTCTATTCTCGGCCTCTTCTTCCTCAATATCCATGACAGTTTCCCTCAATGTCGGAAGTCATTGATCATGGAGGTCATCCTCCTCAGTTTCCCATAGATGGAGGGCTTGGTGCCCTTAATGATAATTTTTATCTGGTCCTTCTCTGAAGGCCTGGTCTGCATCTTTAAGAGCTGGCTTCTCCAGCGGTCCACATACTCCTTGAAACTCTCTTCCGGTTTCTGCCTGGTGTTCTCCAGATCATAGAGTGACAGATCTATCTCCAAGTCCATGACATACTGTTTCAGGAATGCATCAGCCAATCCCTCCAATCTTCCCTTACTTTCTTCTCAAGGCGTGGTACCATACCACCGGTGCCCCCTCGAGTGACATTCCAAACATCTTTACACCTGTCGCTTTGTCAAACCCACAGAACTCATAACTGATACATACTGACGGAGATGAACCCTCGGATCCCCATTCCCTTTGAACTTAGCCATATATGGCATCTTGAACTGAGCAGGCAACTGTTCTTCGAAGGTCATTGCCTCATAATTAACAACTCTTCATGTTTACCCTTCATTTTGCGGGTAACTGTTTCAACCTGATCCCGAAGCTTCTGAAATTATGTCTGAGACCCAATCACTCTGCATGTTGCATACTCTGCCATGTCATCATCAAAAGCGGGGATATCATCCCCCAACCCATTCGGAGGCTCCTCGCGCCTCACATTCTCAGAACCCCCCAGCACGGGGTACAGCTATACCAGCCACAGCAGTAGTCAATGCTTGCAACTATTCAGTAATTTTGGCGAGACCATTTTCCAACTGATCTATCTGGGATACCTCGTTATCGGATGTACTCATATCTGTTACCGGTCTTTTAGTGAGTCTTCCCTCTTTCCTAACCCAACAAGAATCTATGATGTCTTTTATAGACATAGAGGGTGTTAATATTTTATATGTATGCATGAGATGAATGAGATGCATGCGATACGAGGAATATATCAACTCATTAAAATTTTCACACAAATCGGCCCACCATCATTTTAGGATCTTTTGGGCCAACTGTCATAGGAGTGAACTCGTCCCAGTCTAAATGGCCCAACAAGTTCACATCTCATGGCAAGAAGTCTAACCGTATCCAAATGATAATGCTCCCAAACATAAACATATAATGGCCCATTGGCGTTTTAGAAGCTTTTGGCCCAATCATCATAAGATACGTTCTTGTCCCAGTTTAAATGGCCCAACAAGCCCATACTTCATGACAAAAGGTCCCAATGGATCCAAACGACAATGTCCCCAAACACAAGCATACAAAATTAATTTCGACAGAGTGGCCCATCAATATTTCAGAAGCTTTTGGCCCAATCATCATAGGATACGAACTCGTCCCAGTTTAAATGGCCCAACAAGTTCGCATTTCTGACAAGAAGTCCGACTGCATCCAAATGAGGATGGTCCACAAGCACAAGGAAATAGTTGCTATAGGCAATACAATCCCGGTCTTCGTGTGGGTTTGCGGGAGTGCAGTCAAAGACTCTCGCTGGCGAAGGATTGCCCACAACTAGGTCTCCCCACTCAAGGGTTCGAGCGACCAAGTGAGCGCACTTTTTTTATACCTTAAGATACTTGCCAATGAGTTATGGTGTATGACTGACTGTCAAATGAACTTCCCGTTGTAGATTCCCCAGAGGCAGGGTGGATCGAGGCTCTTTTAAGTACCTTAGCCTCTTAGGCTCTTATCGCTTGGTGGCAGGAATAAACAATGAGTCCTCCAAATTAGTCCATCACAATAGGCTACAAGTAAATGATTATCTAGGTGCCTTCACAGCTTTTCCTTATAGAAAGGTAGTGAATGAGGGAAGACACCAAACCATTACCTATCCTTAAAGTGCCTTTGATTAAACCCCTTTTTAACCCACAGTAGACACGGTTAATTAAAGCACAAATCAAACATTACAAGACAATATTTCGGGGCCGATTCTCTATCCCAGTGGAGTCGCCAGACTGTGGGACACAAAAAATGGGCGACGCATGCTGTTCCGGGCTCGCGGCCCAGTTGGGAGTACGGAGTAGCCCGCGGGGGACTAAACCGGAGAATAATGGAGTCGTCACCCGGTGTGAACCGGGAAAATGAGATTTAAGGTCGCACTCACCCCTCGCAAGGGAAGACCTCAAACCGTTGGGTTCGGAATGGTCCCTTACTTATGCCACTTGTAATAAAATGATTTGTGCAATAATCTAACCAAGCCTAAGTAACATATTTCCAAGGATGATTTACTCCTAAGTTCGCATGCATCCATCAAAAAGCTCATCTAAATTTACATGTAACACATCTTCATATTTACATACAACCTATATCCGAATTTTCATACAACCTATTTGCATATAATCCATGTCTCAATTTGCATACAGCCTAATTGCATATAATCTATGTCTCAATTCACATGCATGAAGATAAATTAACATACGGCAAGCATACAAGTTAATAAACACATTGTACTCATACATGTGAGGAATACAGATGAACAACAAATGCACAATCTTGCGTTATAGAGAAGCAATCAGGTTCATCATACGAAGGGATAACTACTAGTGACAATTATGCACGAAATCTGATGAAAATGACTCAGTTCAGTGGGTGCGCGTTCGTGTAGCATTCGTAAACGCGTTCGAACGGTAAACAAAAGGTTCGCGTTCATATAGCATTCGAGAACGCGTTCGAACGGAACCAGATCTGATGCATGATGAAACTAAGAAAATGCGTGAGCGTTCATGTAGCGTTCGAGAACGCGTTCGAATGGTAAACAGAAGGTTCGCGTTCGTATGGCGTTCGAGAACGCGTTCGAACGGAACCAGACCCGATGCATGATTAAACTAAGAAAATGTGTGCGCGTTCGTGTAGCATTCGAGAACGCGTTCGAATGGTAAACAGAAGGTTCGCGTTCGTGTGGCGTTCGAACGGAACCAGACCTGATGCATGCAACACATACATAGACAAACAAATCCACAATGTAGGACCTCACGTATCCGATTGAACTCATCTCGCATCCAATCGAATATACATTATCCGGCGTGGCAAAGCATCGTGGTAAAGGATTTTAACCTCTCAAAATAGAGGGCCTTTAATCGCACTTACTAAGCCCATGTGCAAACAACACAATACATACATAAAGAAGTAAAGACAACAATATCGGACTTCGTGTATCCAATTGAACATATCTCACATCCAATCGAATATACATTATTCGGCGCGACAAAGCATCGTGGTAAAGGATTTTAACCTCTCAAGATAGAGGACCTTTAATCGCACTTACTAAGCCCATGCGCTTTATCTCATCATAATTCATATAAAAATAGAAACAACGATATCGGACTTCGTATACCCGATTGAACACATCTCACATTCAAACGAATATACATCGTCCGGCGCTGCGAAGCATCATGGTAAAGGATTTTAACCCCTTCGAAATAGAGGACCTTTAATCGAACTTACTAAGCCCATGCGCTTGACTTCATTATTACTCAAACAAATAAGATGTAGAAAATAAATGAAGACAATAAACAAATCCAGATAAAATAAAGTATGTGCCGTGTACTCAAGTGGTACGTGGAGTTGTATCCCGAGTACAGATCATACTATGGTTCATTCAGAATCGGCTATGAAATTTATGTCCGGGTTTCCATCCTATATACCATGAGAGGTGACACATCTTTCATTCATTCAAGGGCCACAATCATGCACTAATAAACGACTCTCATGCGACAAAGATGAATAAAACAATTTAAAAAAATAGATGGAAATAATAGGAAAAGTACCCTCAGGTCTAACCTTTTATGTCGACTCTCAGAAGTACGGCGCACGCTCATTGAAAAAAATGGGGGAAATGCTCCGCAACTCCTCTGGTTCACAGGTTCACGCCTTTGCTCGCTGTTCCACTGCTCAAGCTACTGTTTTGACTCTGATTCGCTACTGCTTCGACTCCGATTCGCTGCTGTTTTACTACTGTATTTCTGCTGTATTTTGGTCATTGTTTTTGGTGTTTTGGGCTACTATTTTTGGGTGTTTCTAAAGGCTTTAAAATGCATATTTTCGGTTACTGTTTTGGGGATTAAAAGTGTGGCTTTTTAGTTTTTGTTGTAGATGGTTTGTTGGCGTGGGTGGATGGTGTTTAGGGCTATGATTTTTCGGTAAAGTAAGGGTGGAGGAGGGGAGGAAATTCTTTTCTTTTTTTTTGTTTGGTATGCGTGAATGTGGGAGTTGGAGAGAGATTTTTCTTCTATGAATTAGCTAGGGGGTCTCAAGGGTTGGAATTGGGCTCCTTTTATAGGCAAAGGGCTAGGGTTAAATCTTGCTTGACAAGGAAAGGGATTTGGCATTAATGGAGGATATGATTTGGTGTCAAACAAGGAAAACCAAAGATTGAGAGGGGACAAAATAGTTCAAATTAGGAAGCCAATATATTTAATTTTTTTTTTATTAGGCATGATATTTGTTAAGTTAGGAATACAATATTCTTGATTGGGAATATAATTGGTTGATTGATTTTAATGTTTTATTTAATTCCTTATGTGTTAAATATGTGTTTTATTAAATGTGATGTGTTTTATGGGCTTTGGTGGGCTAATTGGGCTTGGGCGTGAGGCTAGCAGCAAAACCTGAAATACCGACGTCGTTCGAACGCTGATTCGAACGCTACACGAACGCCTGTAATCTGCTTGACGTTCGAATGTGGTCACGAACGCAGCACGAACGAAAAATAGTGAACTTGTGAAATGAATATGATGAAATGATCGTTCTAAATTTCCCCTTCCGACGTCGTTTCCCGCGACTTCCGTGATTTAAAAGGTAGTGTCTCCAAATGAGACTCAGCATAGGGACTTATGCAAAATGCAGTGCTTACATCTAGCTTAGATGATTTATACATGCAATGCTCATATGAAATTCATTACCTATTTTAGAATAGGTATGAGATGAACGTCGTCAAAACTGATTTCCTAATCAGTATTCCTAAAATGGGAACATATAAACAAAATATGTAAATTCCATACATGTACGTGTGAAGACAAACTGAAAAAGTAAATTATAAACATGTAACATGAAAATATATACTGAACACGTACATATAGGACTTAGGAAAATATGAACTGTAATCATGAAACTTAAATCATAATTATAATACATGAACTATAATAAGGTATATCACAATGATAAGTGCATGATAATGTACTTTGAACATCGCTAATTCGTCTTGATTATCATGTGCTTAATCTTAATTATAGTTTATTTTGTGTTTTGTTATTAGGAAGCAATGAGATATGAATATTGGAGTAATTGTACGTGTTTCAGGACCTTATGGACACATCGGAAGCATGCAGGAAACGAGCAGAATCGCGAGAATTATTATCATGCAAAGCTTGGCCACGAGTCGTGACGCGCATGGCCACGCGTCGTGACACGAAGACTTTTTCCAGGGTTTTATTTAGTTCGTATTTTACGCAAATAAGGACTCTAGGACCCCTCTATAAATACCCAAGCTTGTCCATAACCCTAAAAAGAGAGACAAAAATAGAAGAAACATAGAGAAGACACACAACAAAGATTAAAAACATATTTGAGATTCAAGAACGAAAAACTTCATACAAGACAGGATGCTGCTGCAATCTCTTCAGGCTATATCTCTTTCTTCTATGGAGAACTAATCTCCTAGGCAAAGCTAATGATGAACTCTTGTATTTAAACTCTGATATTCATGTTGTTGATTTTTGAATGCTTTTTAATGTTTAATACAATTGATGAATCATTATTCTTTATTATCTTTTGATTTATAATCCAGAGATTGTGTTTTACCAACTTGCATATAGGAATAGTCATGCTTCTTCTATATGTGATTGGGGAACCCAGTTGTGACTGGTAAAATTATTTTATGAGTTGATCTTCTGCTGTAGTAATGCCTGAGTGTATATTGTCGACGTTAGATATGTCATAACGATAACTCTGCGTGTTGTTAACATAGAGAAAATAATTCATCGATTACCTTAGAATTTAATATGTTTGGAATTTAATATCTTCTGATTGTTGGTTTGGGATTTGAAACCTTCAATTAAGTAATAAAAGGAATCAACAACTGAATATAGAAATTTGATGCAATGGGGGTTCCCAACGCTTTGCTGTTTCTCTCTATTGATAACTTTTAAGTACTTTTCATAATATTTACTTTACATCACCAATTCAATTTATATATTTTCATTAAGTTATTGCTAATGTTTTTGTTTAAGTAAATTAGTTCTTGTAACCATCTCTCTGAGGAATCGACACCCCAACTATACTACGATAACCGCAAGTACTTTTTGGGCGTAATCACACAACTATAATAACTTGAAAAAATATTAACAGAAATAGAATTCAAAATCACAGAACCGACGTCCTAATGCTAAAATGCTCAAATGGAACTTGATGGATTCTCCTATGTAGAATCTATAAAGCATGAATTCAAGTACATTTAACACACGTGAATATTTACAATCCTAAACATGAGCGTGAATAATGCATGTGCCCCCTGTTGACATGACAGCTTGGGGCGCTATCTGACATCTTAAGGTATGACCTAATGCATGTGAAAACTACACCTGGAATTGGCATCGCATCGTGATGTAGGGGCACTGCGTGTTGTCATAACTACCATGCTAAATAAACATGTATCATGCGTGGGTATTTACATGGGTGCAAATGCTAAGCAAGAAAATCACCAAAATAATGGATAACGTCTTACCTTATTTCAATTAAGACTTGAGAATGCACGAAATTTCCACCAATTTTTCAGATTTATGTGGATGCATGAAGGATGCAAAGAAAATGAAGGAGAAAGGTGTCTTTTTTTTTTTTTTTTTGACGTGAAAGAGGGACAAAGGGAGAAGAAATGGACAAAGTATTTCCCATCACAAAAAGATAGATTTTTTACTTAATAAAATAGTATTAATTGAAAAGCCCGCATGTTGAAATTATAAAGAATTCGACACAGCATAGTGACCCAGGATTGATGTCCGAATTTGACATAGTTACTCATGGAATTAGGGAAAATGCTTAATAAGAAAATTGTAGCCTCATGTATAAGCTTTCTGAAATCACTGAAAACGAATGTCTGTAGTTTAAGATATCGTCAAAATACTGAAGGTTGTTCATGAAAACGGATAAATTAAAAAGGATATTGAAACTTCGGAAAAATTATTTCGAACTTCCAAAAAGGGTTGTAAGGATTTCAAATCCATTAATATATGCTTACATGCATAATAACATATTATCGATGAAAAATAACCATAATAAACGTGTCATGGTAACCGAGATGTTATATTTTATTGGGTGAATAGTTGAGGACTATCAGATCTTAAAAAAATAATAAGTACACAATCAATAAGAACATATCTCCAATTCATAGATTTGTATTTCATATACCTGGAATGGAATAAAATGACATCTAAGCCTACAATAGAAAAGGGAAAAGAAAAAGAGTAATCACATATCCAAATGTGGGAATCAAATTAGACAACTCACATCAAATTATCCCATTTGTTTGATTTGGATTGATTTCAAATGAAATTATCTCATTTGGTTTACACATTCTCGTCACGCACTATACTCTGATGGCCGTGCTGCAGTGCTCTAAACATAGATGATTGGTATAATTCACTTTTCCATATTCTTTTAATTTTGCACATAAGGGTAAAAAAAAAAGGAAAGTAAAATTTGAATCAGCCAAAAAACAATTAACAGAAAAGTGATATATTATAAATTAAGAGTTTGAGTTTATTAATAAAAAGTGATAAAAAAAATTAAGATTATTTAATAAATTTTTATTTTTTGATGATATAAATTCACCATTAATCCATTGTGAATCAAATTCAATATATCTCTATACACTACAAGAATTATGGCTTTTAGCGTCCAAATATTCAGCGTCCAATACTGTTTCGACGCTAAAAGTGAGTTTTAGCGTCGAAAATAATATTCGACGCTATAAGTCATATTTTTAGCGACGGAATAAAACTTCGACGCAGAATATTAATGTTTTAGCGTCGAAAACTTTTTTCGACGCTAAAATAAGTACTTTAGCATCGAATAATATTCGACGCTGAATAATTCTATTATTGCAATAATTTTTGGCGCCAAATATTACACTTTTAGTGTCAAAAAACAGAGTTGACGCCAAAAATAAACTTTTGGCGTCGAATATATAGCGTCGCTAAAGGTTTATGAAGTTTTCACCGACAAATCCATGATTCTTTAGCGTCTAAATTAAATTCGACGCTAATGTTTTGATATTTAGCGTCGAAAAAACCTTTTCGACGCTAAAAACGTAAATAATTAGCGTCGAATATTCAAATTCGACGCTAAATATAGATTAAAATGCAGATTGCCACCAACCCTTCTCCCCTCTGTTTTTTCTCTCATTCTCTTCATTTTCATCCTCTGAAATCTGAGAATTTCTCCTCTACATCCTCACATCTCTCTTAAAAATTTTCAATAAAATTATAATCAATTTTTGATAAGGTAATTCTTCTTTCATATTTCTTTATTATTTTCAATTTTTATGATTATATATGTTGTTTATATGTTGTTTGTTAGTGATTTATGATTCATATATGTAGAGTAAGTATATTAATTAATAAAATATAATTTTTTTGTAAACTATTTAATTTATCAACCAAATATATATATATATGCTTAAATAAAGTATTACTGAATTAGTAATGTTGATTACTGTAAAATGATATCTAATAATTATATTATTATATTTAGGTGTAGACACTGCATTTTTACATATAAGTCCCGATGATGAGTCTCGTATGGAGACACTACCTCTTTGATTGTGAAAGTCGCGGGAAACGGACGTTGGAAGGGTAAAGTTGGAAATTAGCATTTGGTCGGATTTAACTCGCTTGTTTCGCTTCGGGTTCGCTTGTTGGACCTCTATTTTAAACACACCAAACCCATTAAATAATTAAAACATTTAAAACACATCTCACAAATCAAATAATTAAAACATTTAAAATATATGTCACAAATTAAACTTAAATTAAATTAAATTAAAACGCATTCACAAATTAAAGCTAATTAAATTAAATCAATACCAATTAAATAACTAAATTGAAATTTAATTAAAACTAAATCTAATAATTAAACCAAATTTAATTAAAACAAATTAAAGTGAAATTAAATTAAGCTAATTAATTAAATCAATACCATTAAATAACTAAATTGAAATTTAATTAAAACTAAATCTAATAATTAAACCAAATTTAATTAAAACAAATTAAAGTGAAATTAAATTAAAGCTAATTAAAATTAATCTAAAATACAATTTAATTAAATCACTCCCCTAATTTAAGAAATTCCCACCCAAATTACATAATTTCTTGCCTAAAATAACTAATCAAATCTCTCCCATTCAATTTGATTTCTTTCACTTTCAAACCCATGCACAACCCTAATAACCCAAACCCTAACCTGCTACTATAAAAGATGACATCAACTAAACTCTCATTGGCCTCTCTCTCTCTCACTGACGGAACAACACAAAAAAAATAATCCTAAAAAAACCCTAAACGTATTCACGGCTGGCCTCCATCTCAAAACCCTAGGGACCCCTCTCTCCATCTTCCCTCTCCCTTTCACGGCAAAACTACAAGAACAATGAAACCCTAAAGCCTTGGCTCCTCTGATTGACCTCACAAATCAACATCCACCAACTCCATCGCCGTCCAACAAACGAAGCAGCACTCCACCATCACTGACCTGCAACCGCTCCATTCATCTTTGATCACTCACAGCCACTTCCAACGAGAATAAAAGCAAACAACACCCCTCACAACCCCCTGACAACCCTCACAAGCATTAGCCCTCATGCACGATAATAGCCACCACCCTCACTAGCTCCCTTCACGCCACTCACTGACCAGCAAACCCTGAACAGAACCCACGCACGCCCTCTATCACCTAACTCATGTCGAAGCCTTTGCGCCCAGCCAAACCCTCACAATAAACAGACCTCTCGCACGACCTGGATGAAGACCCTTAGCCATGAACCATAATCACTACAAAGAAACCTTTCACGTCCCTCTTCATACACAGAACAACCGAAACCCCATACATGCACCAGACCTACACCTTCTCGGCTCTCTTAACCAGCCCCTCATCACTTACTAAACAAATCACAAACCAATAGCCTTCAACGCCTTACACTGCCCCTTCAACGCCCTTCAGCACTGCTCACTCACTGAACAAAAACCCTAAAACATACCCCTTCAACAGCAACGTTAACTGCCCCCCCTGACCAGCAAACTGATCAACGCATAAACGCCCCATTCAATCAGCCCTACCCTTCAAACCGAGAAGCCAAATAGTGAACAAACAGTCCGCAAACTGCACAAAACACTGGCCACAAACCCTTCCAAAACAAGTGACCAAAAATACAACAAAAACAGTAGCGAAACGGAGTTAAAACAGCAGTCCGAACAATGAAACAGCGAGGAAAGACGTTGAGTTAGTGAACCGGAAAAGTTGGGGAACATAAACCCTTCCGACGGCCGTGTAACGCGCTTTCAAGAGACGACAAAAGAGGTTAGACCTGAGGGCACCTTTTTACTTTTTATCTTTCATTTATTTCGTTTATTTTAAAAATATTATCGCATGAGAGTCGTTTGAGGCATGATATGATTGTTGGATGAGCGGAATATGTGTTCCCTTTTATGGTATATAGGATGGAAACCCGGACGTAAATTCCGTAGCCGAATCCGAATGGACGGTAGTGCGGTTTATACTCGGGATACAACGCCACGTACCACTTAAGAGACATGTATTTCGTCTCATCCAAACTTGTGTTTGAGCATGTTGTAGTTCATAGGTTATTTATTTTCTATTAAAGCATGATTTAGTCGATAGAAAGTTATTTCTTTAAGCATGATTATGTTGTTTTCACATTAGGGATTTAATTTATATTTATGCTTAGATTCTTATTTATTTTCCGCATTAGATAATTGAGCATGCTTGTGTGATGATTGTATGTCATTGCGTGTTTGCCGTTATGACAACTTTGAAGTATGCGAACTTAGATATAGGTTCTCATTGTTATTATTATGCATGCGGACTTAGGCGTAGATTACCCTTGAGCATGAATGTTGAATAGATTCGGTTAGTTTATTGCACAAATCACATCATCACAAGTGACATAAGTAAGGGACCATTCCGAACCCAACGGTTTGAGGTCTTCCCTTGCGAGGGGTGAGTGCGGCCTTAAATATTTGTCCCGGTTCACCGGGTGGCGACTCCATGTTATTTCGTACTCCCAACTAGGCCGCGAGTCTAGAACAGCGTCGCCGATTTCTGTTGTCTACAGTCTGGCGACTCCACTGGGGATAGAGAATCGGCCCCGAAATAATGTCTTGTAATGTTTGTGATTTGTGCTTTAGTTAACCGTGTCTATCGTGGGTTGAAGTTATCCCTTTATGCTTTTGATAACCACATGCATATTATATCTCATGCATCGCACGTATTTCATGTATCTCATCCATACACGCATCATGTTAACCCTGTGTCTTAAAAGCCATCATAGATATCTGTTGGGTTAGGGGTAAAAGAAGACTTGTCAAAGAATAGTTTAGCAAACATGGATATCGGGGAAAAGGAAACAGAGAAACATAAAATTATGGCAAGGATAGAATGACCATGGTGGGCAAAAAAAAAAAGATAGAAAAAAAAGAAAGAAAAAAAAAGATAGAAAAAAAGGAAAAAAAAGAAAAAAAGAGAGATAAAAAAAAAGGGAAAAGAAAAGAGAAGAAAAGAGAGATTACAAAAAAATGTTGTTTGTTCTTAGTCATTAATAGTTAGGCATAAGTCCGATGATGAATTGATTCCTTAGGGTGAAACCTTAGAAACAATAAACTTTTGATGTGCTTCTATCTGATACTTTGAGTGATTGATCTATGTTAGACTCGTAAGCACTTGATTATGGTTCTTAGCAGTGAAAACCTAAGTAGTTAGCAAAGTGACTAGTTGAAGAAATTGTAGGTCGGTGAATGACCGTTTGCTTAGATGTCTATCTTGATTTGCTTGTGTTATGATGTGTGGTATGGTTGAAAATGAAAGAAAAGTCTCTAAAGAAAAGAATTGAACCACCTATAACCGATAAGTGTGAAGCTACCCATGGGCGAGTATTAGGACCACCATGAGGAGAAATGCTACCTTAAAGGGTAGGTGTGTTGAAAAAAAAAAAGAAAGAGAAAAAAAAGATGAGAAAAAAAGAAGTTCAAAATGAAAGGAAAAAAAAGAGACAAAAGAGAAAGAAAACTATACTACATTGAGCACGAAAAAAGCAACTGCAGGCATAATTGAGACATCTAGGTTGGTTTGACCCATCGACCCCGATTTTTGAAATGAAATCATTAAGTTGGCTTACTTAAGGATCAAGCTGTGAAAGAACCTTTGCACACACACACTTTGAGTCTGGCTTAGATCATTTATTCAAAGACTTGGATTTGAGTTGTATCGAATGTTTTGAAGGTTTTCTGGTTTCAATACTGGGCATTCTTTGAGGACGATAATATGTGTAGTTATTGGGACTATTTTATAGCATGTGATATAATATGATGATATGGAAGACCCCACCATGTGGTTCATCTTGACCAAGTGCAAACATCGGAGAGCAGAAAGGTAAACCAAGACTGGGGGCGACCAGTCTCCCACATCGCGAATATGAGAAACAACAAGATATTGAGTCATGAGACCAGAGAGAAGACTGAGCAATCACTTGGAGAACTGGTGGAAGACCTAACCCAATGGAATATGAAATTCATTTATGCATGCATGCATACACGTAACATATTTTGCAATCCCTTTGTGTGTTTGTTTTGTTTTGTATTCACAGGTCTCAAAAGAAGAAAAAGAGAAAGCGGCAAAGACAAGCCCACCAGAAACAACAACATAGCATCATCAGTTTCGGGAATAAATCCCAGGGTCGAGGCCCACATCGTCAGAGTTTTGGAAATCCGAGAATGAATCCTAGGGCCGAGGCCCACGCTGTCAAAATTTTAGAATGAATCCAGGAATGAATCATAGGGCGAAGCCCACATTATTATTAGCATCAGTTTTGCCGGGTATGGCACTCTGGGGGCGAGGCCCACATTATCATCAGCATCAATAGCAGGCTTGGCGGGTATGGAATTCTGGAGGCGAGGCCGACATTGGTTCAGTATTAGTTCTGCCGGGTATGGCATTATGGGGGCAAGGCCGACATTGGTTCAGTATCAGTTCTGCCAGGTACGGCACTCTGGATATAGAGATATCAGATCAGTTCTGCCAGGTACGGCACTCTGGATATAGAAATATCAGATCAGTTTTGTCAGGTACGGCACTTCGGGTATGGAGATATCAGATCAGTTTTGCCAGGTACGACACTCTGGGGATGGAGATATTACAGTAGCACTTCGGGTATGGAGACACATCATCGGTTTTGTCGGGTATGGCACTCTGGGAATAAAGCCCACATTCAGTATAGTTCGAGAATGAACAAGCCGAGAATGGCACTCCGAGAATGGAGCACAATTCGAGAATGAACAAGCCGAGAATGGCAATCCGAGAATGAAGTACAGTTCGGGAATGAACAAAGCCGGGAATGGCACTCCGAGAATGGAGCACAGTTCGGGAATGAACAAAAGCCGGGAATGACACTCCGAGAATGGAGCACGGTTCGGGAATGGATCACCTCACAGCATGGTTCGGGAATGGACCACCTCACAGTAACAGTTCGGGAATGGACCACCTTACAGTAACGGTTCAGGAATGGACCATCTCGTACAGTACAGTTCGAGAATGAACCATTACATCAGCATCAGCATCAGTTTTGGGGATGAGTCCAGGGCCGAGGCCCATATCAGTATCAGTGTGGGGGCGAGGCCCACATCATCAGTATCATTTTGGGGGCGAGGCCCACATCAGTATCTGTTTGGGGCGAGGCCCACATCAGTACCAGTTTGGGGCGAGGCCCATATCAGTATCAGTATGGGGCGAGGCCCATGTCAGTATCAGTTTGGGGCGAGGCCCATATCAGCATCAGCATCTGGGGCGAGGCCCACATCAGTATCAGATTGAGGCTAGGCCCACATCAGTATCAGTATGGGGGCGAGGCCCACATCAGTATCAGTATCAACTTGGGGGCGAGGCCCATATTAGTATCAGCATGGGGCGATGCCCAAATTAGTATCAATTTGGGGCGAGGCCCAAAACAATATCAGTTTGAGGATGAGTCCCAGGGTCGAGGCCCACGTTAGTATCAGTTTTGGGGATGAGTCCCAAGGTCGAGGCCCACATTAGTATCAGCTTGAGGATGAGTCCTAGGTTTGAAGTCCACATCAATATCAGTTTTGGGGATGAGTCCCAAGGTCGAGGCCCACATTAGTATCAGTTTTGGGGATGAGTCCCAGGGTCGAGCCCATATCAACATCAGTATCAGCTTGGGGGCGAAGCCCACATCAGTGTCAGTTTGGGGCGAGGCCCACAATAGTGTCAGTCTGGGTCGATGCCCATATCAGTTTGGGGGCGAGGCCCACGTCAGCATCAGTTTGTGGCGAGGCCCACATTAATGTCAGTTTGGGGCAAGGCCCATATCAGTTTGGGGCGAGGCCCACATAAGTATCAGTTTGGGGCGAAGCCCATATCTGTTTGGGGCGAGGCCCACATCAGTACCAGTCTGGGGGCGAGGCCCACATCAGAATCAATTTTGAGGGCGAGGCCCACATCAGTACCATTTTAGGGTCGAAGACCCACTACATCATCAGTTCAAGGGCGAGGTCCCTATTGTCAGCGGTGTTGGGTCGAGGTGCCCCCGTTGTCGGTTGTAGTTCCGGGTCGAGGTGCCCACTACATCATCATCTCACGTCAATTAATGTTCAACGTTGTTGGTACAAGAATGATCCATACATTTTTTGTACGCAAGCAAGTTCAGTGATATATATACCTGATCCTAAGTTAGGAACTGGATGGATAGTGGTAAAAAAGTTACAACATAGGGCCATTTGGGACACGCAGGAGAAAGATAGAGTTGACATATCAGATGAAACACAAGAAGTCTCCGGCAATTTTGAAGTTCCTGAACAAATATTGTTTGGACCAACTGTCAACGTTCCTGAAAATATCACATTAACTCGAGCTAGTACAGACGTTGAGATAATTCCTCATTCTGAAGTGAGGGTAGAAGTAGCAAGTGAAGAATAATTTGACACTGAAGATGACTTCGATTCCAGTCACGAATCCTCAAATACCGACGATATAGTGATTAATTATGAAGTTACAGTATTTTGTGATTGATGAATAATTTTATGGATTATATGTATGGTTGTTGATTTTAATTACTCTTTAGATATGGTTGAAATATTAACGTAATGATTAATAGTATAACTATGATATATTTGTTTTTAAATATGAATTTTTAATGGTAGACATTTAGCGTCGAAATACAATAGTCGACGCTAAATGTAAGACATCTAGCGTCGAAATATAATTGTCGACGCTGAATTAAAGACATTTGGCGTCATTTTCGTCTCCCACGGTATCTTTCTCCAAGATACGCTCCCCAAAACTACGTATCTTGGAGAAAGATACCGTGGGAGACGAAAATGAACCAGCTATTCCCTTCGTTACTTGTAAGTTTTCGATATTGTTTGTTATTTAACATTTTTATTTTAAACTTATTTTTACTCGAATTTTCATGTAGGAATGGTTCGACTTCGATCTGACCCAAGTGAATGTCCAACAATATATTGACTACCACATGGGGAAAAGTTATAAAGATTATAGAACAAAAGTCCTGAAACCAATATTCGACGAACATGGACCTTCAAATGCTCCACAACACAAGCCTGATTTTATAGAGGAACAAGATTGGACATTCTTATGTGAGCTTTGGTCTAGCAAAAAACACGAGGTAAATTTTGAAATAAACGGAAATTTATAATTGTCTTTGTTTTCGGTACTTACAGTGTTGGTAAATACAGGATAAATGTCACGCAAATGCGGAAAATCGAAGTCACTTGGGTTTTAACCACCGTGGAGGTTCGAAGCCATTTATCCAACATCGTGCCGAACATTCTGAGGTAAATATATCATAACGTAAAATTTAACAGTTAATTATTTTTACTAATCTGGAATAATATTGAATTTATTTTATGTTTATAACAGAGTAGCACAGGTGAGGTGCAATCATTTCCAGATTTTTTCGTGTGTGACGCATTACAATGAGAGGAACATATGGATAAATGAAGAAGCCGAACGCTGCTATGTAAGTTTCAGTTTTTAAAATAAAATAATTAATATATATATGTTAATTTTTTTTCTCAAATTCTAATATTAACTTATTTTTTGAAACAGAACGAAATGATGGAACTCCAACAACAAACTCAGGAGACAAGGGTCCGACCCAATACCAGATGAGCAGCTGTCGCAATTGATTTTCAAGAATCAGACAGCTTACAACGTTGGTCTTGGCACTCGTAAGAAGCCAACGTCATCTGCACGCAATAGTGGTAATTCGGATAATGTCTCTCTTCGAGACGAGTTAGTCACCACCAAAGACGAGCTGCAGCACACTAAGGAGAAGCTACAACAGGTCACGGTGGACCACGAGAAGAAGATGGAGCAGTTGGAACAGCAACTGCTGGCTTTCGTCAGATGTTCGGCCTCAATGAGTCATGGTGCATCGGGCTCGAGCGTCCCGCCATCACAGTAGCAATTAATTTTATATTTGGTTTTGTATAAACATTTTGAACAAATAGATTTAATATAATATTTCTTTTTTCTAAAACAAATTTCAATATAATATTTCGTCATTTTGTTATTAATTACATTTTTTTTCAACTAAATTAAATATTTTAGACCAAAAAATAAGTAAATTACTAATTTTTTAAAAAATAAATTTTTTACCTTTAGCGTCGAATATTTCGACGCTAACAGTATAAAAAATGGTCGCTGTAAGCGTACATATAATACTTTTTTAATATATGTTAGCGTCGACAATTTTCGACGCAAAAAATCAAACTTTTAGCGTCGAATATTTCGACGGTAATAGTAAAACAAATGGTCGCTGTAAGCTTACATATAATACTTTTTAATATACTTTAGCGTCGACAATTTTCGATGCTAAAAGTTTGAATTTTTGCGTCGAATTAATTCGTCGCGAAATATAAAATATAGCGTCGGATAATTTACTTTAGCGTCGAAAAAAATTGGACGCAGAATACTGTTTTTTAGCGTCGCATTTAATTATTTCGACGCTAAAAGTGATTTTCGTCGACATTTTATCGTCCATTTTTTGCATCTAATTTTTTCGACGCTAAATGTCTTTTGCGTCGAAACCGTAGCTTATGGCGTCGAAATAATTCGACGCTAAATGGTCTAATTCTTGTAGTGATAGTTTATGTTTTTGTCTATACACAAGTCTAACATGAAAGAATCTTCTTCCCGTAAGGGATTTATTAGACGTTATAAAATGATTTGACGAATCGAATTTTTATCAAATCAAAATTGAATTGAATCAAAATTTGATGGATTTATTTGCTCCTCACATGATTCAATGATATATATAAATTATATTAATTATTACATTAATTTTTTATAAATATATATATGAAACTATCCAATGAATGAATTTAATAAAAATAACCTATTAAATCTAAACAATATTATTTTTTATTTGGTAAATGACAATAACTTCTAATTAGTGAATTCAAATTCATATAATAAACGAATCGAATGAAATTGATCATTTCTTAACCGATCTATATTTTTTTTTAAATGTGAATCTAATCGAATTTTAATCCAAATTATCATCAAAAAGATCATTACGTAATTTCACCGTATGTATATATACTAAATTCAGTCAACTTTTTTGTCTGTTGCTGTAAACTCAATCAACTTTAGTTGCTTTTATCTTAGTTAGTGCAAATATTTCAGTTTCTTTTCCTAGGAAAAATAATTTCTCTGAACGTCAGTGCAACCTACAATCCACTCATTAATTACAATTGTCTGAAGGTTTTTTTTTTTTTTTTAAAAAATTTACCAAGTCCAATTATGGTTAAAAATTAATAATAAATTTCAGACAATTAAATCGATATAACAAACAAAAATCAATATCATTTCACCAAATTTTCCGGGACATACAAACATTGATTCCCTATCTACCTAGGTTATTATTTTTATTAACTTTTGTTCCAACAACAACAACAATAATTTTGATGTGTGTTTTTTCTTTATCCGCAACCAGATCCTCTTTATAGCGGAGAGATATGCATGGAGTAAAATCTATCTTATGGGATTCTATGCATAGATGCATGCTAATGACCAAAAAGAAAAATGATACAATGTGTAAGTAACAAATTATGAGAGAAGAGCCATTATTATGAAACCGAAGAGAAGCCTAATTAGAGCTTGACAATTTCCGGAATATGAACGGGGTATCGATCAATACAATCAGACCAAGGACCATCCGGCGTCGTTTTGATAGTTTTATTACACTTCCAAACTGCACTGTTACACTTGAACCCACTACCAAACGCAATCTGCCAGACTCTGTCTCCTCTCTTCATCCTCCCTTTTGATTCAATATAGCTAAGCTCATACCAAAGCGAAGACGACGACGTATTTCCAAAACGGTGTAGTGTCATCCTCGACGCCTCCACGTGCTCCGCCGACAGCTGCAAGTTCTTCTGCAGCTCATCAATCACCGCTCTCCCGCCGGCATGTATGCAAAAATGCTCAAACGCTTGCTTAAAATCCGGAATATAGGGTTTCCACTTAAGGTTAAAGATTTTCCGGCCGATGAGAGTCGCCAGAAACAACAGTTGTTCCGATGCGGGAAGGACCAGTGGTCCAATGGTGGTGATATTTGACTTCAAAGCCTCTCCGGCTATGGCCATCAAATCTTTCGACAGCGAAATCCCAACTTTGCCCTCTTTATCCTCCTCTTCAAAAACACAGCGGTAGGCTTTATCGTCAGCTCCTTTGTGGGTACGAACCACGTGGACTAACTTGTACTTTGCTCTGGACCGGTCTCCGTTCCGGTTCGATAACAAGATCGCGGCCCCACCCATGCGGAAGAGACAATTCGGAAGAAGCATGGCTCTTTCATTGCCCTGGTAATAATTCGGAGTAAGGATCTCCGTGCTCACAACGACAGCGTTTGAATTCGGATGAACTTGTAAGAGATCTCGAGCTAAGTCAATGGATATAATCCCGGCGCTGCATCCCATGCCGGATAGATTGAAGCTCTTGATGTTACTACGAAGCTTGTATTTGTTAATCACCATAGCTGATAAAGACGGTGTTGGTGAAAACAAGCTGCAATTAACTATAAGTATATCAATGTCTTTAGGTTTAAGCCCTGTTTTCTGAAACAGCGTGTTCATTACGGAGAAAATTACGAGCTCGGCTTCGCCTCTGGAAGCTTCCATTGTTGGCGTTGGAGGGATGTAATGAATGGCGGGAGGCAAACAGGTTTCTTCACCGAGACCGGATCTTTCGAGGATTCTCATTTGAAACTCGACGCTTTTAGGGTTGTTTTTCAAGATCAGGCGGGAATGTTCCATGAAGGTGGCGAAGGGGACACGGCACGTGACCGGAGGCTTGTAGCAAGCGTAGTCCACAAGGTAGATGGTTCTTGGCTTGGACATGAAGTAAACAGTGGCCACAAAGATTATGAAGAAAGATGAGCAAAGGATTTGGACAAGATCGAAGTGAAGGGACCTCCAAAGATGGAGAATTTCACCGGGGCCTAAACGGAGGACCTCGATGAGAATTGCCACCATAATTGGTATGAGCAAAAGATAAAGAATGTGATTCACTAGGTATTGGTAGCCAAGTTTAACATACTTGAGCTTGACGGATTTAGAGAAATCAGGCAAAATTTCTGGCATTTTTTTTTATTTTTTTATTTTTTTTTTTTGGGAGGAGAGAAAATTTGTTGTGATTTTGAGGAAATGGAGGGGGGGGGGATTTAAAGGGTAACGGGGTAAGGGGCAATTGAAGGAGGCAGATGAGAGGATTTAATGAAGGGACTCACGGCTCTCAACGCTCACTTAACTTAGTATTAATTTTCATAATAACTCTATCTCCTATTTTTATTTTTATTTTTATTTTTGTCCAGTTGTAACAATACCAACCAATAGCACAAATTAAGATTTTTGGTATGTCAGTCCTATGAGTTTGTGCAATATCCAAATTAATTTGACGACTGATTTGATAGTTGTTGGTTTCACATTACATTATTATAAATTTATAATGACTTTTTTTTTTTTTTTTTTAATGACTCAATGGTGAATAGACACTAAATTATGAGAATAATATTAGATAAATGGATTATTATTTGATTCCATTGTAAATTATACTAATCATTATCACATTTAATTCAATAAAATATAAATCAATTTATGATTTCTATTAATGTCAACTTATTTCTAGACGCTTAAATTTATATTGTACATGTGTTAACCAAATTAGTCATGTTTTCCCCTTCTCTTCCATGGATGATACACACCTAATGTGTACTTAATGAATGTAGTGAATAATCTAATTTAAAATTTTGGGAAACATTTGTTGAGACTATTGTTTATCAATTCTATTTGCTAGATAAGTCAATCACTCATCTATT
This sequence comes from Zanthoxylum bungeanum, assembly GCA_019454045.1. NCBI lineage: Eukaryota > Viridiplantae > Streptophyta > Magnoliopsida > Sapindales > Rutaceae > Zanthoxylum > Zanthoxylum bungeanum. The sequence continues at coordinate 77,427 of SKCR01024876.1, read as the reverse complement.
GTCCGCCATCTCATTGTGTTATTTTTTAAGTTGATGCATTAAAAAATAACGAGAATTCTTGATCTTTCTCAATATCTCATTGATCTATTATCGGTCATCTCATTGTTTTTTTAATAAGTTGATGTATCAAGAAACAACGAGAATTCTTGATCTAGTATCTCTCAACTCAAAGATGTGATTTGTGAATATTGATTTTATAATATAATTTTTTCTAAAAAAATAATAATTATATAACCTTGTAAGAACAAAATTTCATGTCCTATCTTAAGGCCATCAAATGAGTCGAATTATGTGGATATATAATAACCATCTTGTACTTGTAAAGCTTCAAAAAAAATTCTGAAAATTCAATAAAAGTAGATAATTATTACGTGAATAAATTTGTCCACTGTTTGGGAAACTTTCCATCATATTTTTCATTATTTTGTCTTATATCTCTCGCCTAGTTGATTAACTAACTTGCTGATTAGTCGCAGCATGAATCAATTTAAAACTGATAATTATGTGCATTAAAGCTAAGACGATCTTTTATTTCAGAGACATTTCAAATTTCATGCATATTTTTGGGAATTTTTTTTACAACATGAACAAATTTTTATAGTGTGGCAACGAGTCCAAAACTTCTAGAGAGTATTAAATGGAGAGAGCACTGGACCAGACCAGACTGGACAGTAATGCAACAAATAAAGTACAAAAACAAATATATATAATATATATATATATATATATATATATATATATATATATATATATATTTTTTATTGTGAAATAGAAAAGTCAACACAAGCCAGCCACCCCTCTCTCTTAGGAGTGAGTAATTCGGGTATGTGATATTATCAATCAATAATATAAATTATGTTAAATAAAATTATCATATATATTGTTATTTTTTATTATTTAACACACGTGACACCACTGTTGCATAATAAAATAGTTCATCTCGGGTAATTTTTTGGTACATAAAGATATTAGTGACGTGATACCTAACTAATAAACAAATGACAATATAAAATATAATTATTATTTATATAATAATTTTTTAATATTTTAATATATATAATAAGATATTATTAATTAAGTTATTGTAAGTAAGCAGTGGGGGAACTACAATTACGCCTGCGGTGGCCATGGCCACCGTAGGCCTGAATATAAAATTCTCATTATCTACTAATTAATTCTAACTTAATATAAGCATAATTTCTATCTATTCACGTTTAAGTTAATATATTTATTAGTAAATATATTACTCAACGACTATTTCTGGCTTATTAACTGCACATACTCAAAAATACATTTAACGCCATTATAAGATTTTAATTACATCTTATTATTATTTTTTTGGGTTATTTACGTTTTACTACTAAAGTTATGATCAAATAACAATTGGGTACTATGAATATTAACATATTACAGTTTCCTACTAAACTTATAAAAAATTAACATTTTACTACTTTTCCATCCACACCGTTAGTTGACCGTTAGTTGACTATGACATCATATTGACATCCTAAGGATAAAAGAGTCTTAACACACACATTATTATAAATTAATAATAATTAGACTAAAATCAACAACAACAGAAAACTTTTCCCCCTATCTCTGCCCTCTTCTCTATCATGGGGTTACACCAACTAAAGTTTCTTGAGTTTTGTGAACGTTTTGATATGTTTTGTGTTATTTTGTAGATAAATAAAGTTTGGAAAGCATTGGAGGCAATTTGGGGCAAAAACGGACAAAAATGCGTCAACAGGGATATTTTGGTCTTAAGCGCGTCGCGACGCCAAGCGTTCAGCGTCGCGACGTCTAAAATGCGCCGAACAGTGCTAACGTGCGCCGGGTCCACAAATCAGAATCTGAGAAAAGTTTGACTTTGCTAAAATGTGCCGTGACACGTGTCACCATCACAGCTGATCTGCTAACATGCGCCGTGCCACGTGTCAGCATCCTACGGTGCCGACAGTCATCATCGCCACGTGTGCCACGTGTCATTCCATGTCATCAGCCACGTCAGCAAGTCAACAAGTCAACATTGCCACCTCACTGCCACATCATCATCAGCCAATCAGGAACTGACACGTGTCGCAAATCTACGGTGCCGACAGTCTCTTTCCCACGTGTCGCCACGTCGTCGCCACGTCACCGCCACATCATCGCCACGTCAGCATCAATTATTGGATATCCTATCCTTATCTGACACGTGGCGGATAAGAATCTCAGCGACCAATCAGAAGCCGCCACGTGTCACAATAATTGAAGCCCAACCACTCTGCCATGTGTCACCTTATCAGCTTATCCAAAATCTTCAAACCAGCGAACCAGAGCGTGCCACGTCGACAAATCTGGCGTAGCGACGCTGAGGACCTGGCGTCGCGATGCTGGATCCTACCGAGGCCTATAAATTGAGCTCGAGATTTCAGAATTCAGTGCACCTTCCTCTCTCTTAATTCTTTCTAAAGAGAGAGTTTCTCTCTCTAGATTCTTTAGTTTTTTGTTTTTTTTATTTTTAGTTTTTAGTTTTGTAAATAATTTTAATTACGTTTTGTAATAATAGTAATTTAATTTTTACTTTTTACTTTTTATAGTTTTTACTATTTACCATGAAGAGGTAACTTCCCCAGCTAGGGTGAAAGGTAATTCTTTTACTGTTATTATTTAGATTAATCTCCCTTAAAAATAATATATTCACTATTTAAAATATTGACTTAAAAAGGATACCGCCAGATTGGTCGGTTGGTAATTCATTTTAATCTGGTTTAAACCTGACTAATAAAGGATACCGCCAGATTGGTCGGTTGGTAATTTAATTTTGATTCCGCCTTTATGGCTGGTTGGACTTAATTTGACTTAATCAGGTTACCGCCTATATGGCTGGTTGGAGAAAGAATCACAAGTTTATATATTATTTTATGGGAGATATCTAAATTAGTAGTAGTAAAAGTAATTCTTTTACCTTAGCATTTTATTTTATTTTACTTTTCAGTTTTACTTTATATCTTTTACTTTTCAGTATTTTTACTTTATGTCTTTTACTTTTAAGTTGTTACTAGCTCTAGTTATGTGTTAGTTATCTGGGGTTGAGATGAATTCTAATATCACCGGTTTATAAGGGGTTATTTTATAGTTTGGGTAATTTAAAGGTTTACTTATTAAGTCTTAAGCTTAATGCTTCTTGTTGTCTGATCACCAATAAGATTGATGTGGTAAATCTAAAATGAACTAGACATAGGGATTTTAGGTTTCAGCCTTAGACTTAATAGCCCACGATCTTCCTTGAGGATTGATAACCCGTTAATAGATTTCCTTACAGGATAGGAATATACCTGTCGGGCGGGGGTAGCCATAATTGGAACTTAAACTTAATGAATTCAGATAATTTGGTTGACATAGACATATGGTTCAATTGGGTTAAACTGGGTATTTACGTCTGACCATCGACAGAGGCTTTTGCATAATTTAGTGTTCCAGGTTAGTAAACTGATTTATTACACAAACATAAAATAACCACTTCATCTTTTAAATGATATTAGAATGATTCACGACCCTAGATTTTTGAGTCTTTTGTTATTTTCCTTAGTATTTTCTTTTTTCTTTTTATTTATTTATTTTGTAAAACCACATTCAACCAATCAAACAATCATTCTCTTCTCCATTTAATTAGATATTTGTAAATAAATAGATTCAACAATTAATAACAGCAGTAGGAATTAAGTCCTCGTGGGATCGATATTTTTACTACTTGAACGATACGTGCGCTTGCGTTATAAGTGTGTGTTTACGCCGGTCAAGTTTTTGGCGCCGTTGCCGGGGACTTATATTTCTTGAGTTGTTAATTTTGAAGCTATCCAATTTACTTGTATCTAATTTTCTTTATTTTTATCTGTAATTTTTATTTCTTTATTGTATTTTCAGGTGATTGAAAAATGGAACACTACTGGGAGATTGAAATATTACGAGCTTTACAAGAAGATACACCCCACATCTGGGAGCAACAGTCCGATTTTCTGAGGCCTGTTGTCCAGCCCAACAATTATCACTGGATGCCAGAACCAAGCAATACCACATTTGCTCAACAGAACGAGATGAGGAGATGTATGATATGTGATGGTAACCACCCGAGCGATCAATGTATATACCGTTTAGGGTGGCAGAGCTATCAAGATCCTTCATGGTATGACGAGCCATCACATTTCACAGAACCATATTTTTCATCTTATCCACCATCTACCTATGATTTCCATCAACAATCAGAACCATCAAAGATTCACATGCTCAAAGATTGGCTCGTAGAACGGGAAGCTCAATTAGATGCACAAATTCAGAGACAATCAGAAATCCTTCAAATGATGACAGATCAAGTGAGACAATTAACAGAAAACCAGAACATCATACCTCAAGAACCAGTTTCAGATGACACTGATGAAGCCTTCGAGTACCCAGAGATTCACAATGACACTTCAACAGAGGAGGAGGCTGAGCAGTATCAACAACCAGAGGTATCAGTTCAGGAGCCCGAACAGGCAAAGTCTCGATTTGATTTTTATTATTCTGACTCTGACGATGATGAAGCTGATCTATTTGTACCAACTGTACCAACAATGGAGGATCAAACTTTCAATCCTCAAAATGAAGATCTTGGAGCATGCTTTTCCATGATGTTTGATGAAGATCTACCTGAACCACCCATTTCAGTCGTATCAGAGGATGAAACCTAATGTCAGAAACATCTTTACATCCTCATGTAGATACTTATGGAGCATGCATTTCACAGATTACGGATAAAGAATTGAATACGAAAATTTTAAAATTCATCTGTGAAGAAAAAGTGGAGCAAGAAACAGAGCAAATAGAGGAGCAACTGTCAGACCAAATTGAAAATCCAGAGCATTCAGGAGAAACATCGTTGTATCGGGGAATACAAATCAAAGATATCACCCAGAAGCTTGACAGAATGGAACTTCCATTCCAAGTCAAGCACCATAAGACCTCCTGATTTTCTTTCTTTCTTTGCAGGAACCACTGGAACAACAAGGAGCAAAATGGTGGCACGAGCACTGAATGGGACAAAACTTTTTTTGCCACCTTACCGTTGGAAGAGACCCTTCAAAAGCAACGCTCACGGGATTGTTTTTGATCGGACATCTAAAACGACATTGAAACCTCCTTAACAGATGAATTTCAGTTCAGTCACATCTGGCTGAAGATGAAAAATTTAGCGCTAGCAGGGAGGCAACCCATGCAATTTGTTGTAATTTCTGTTTTATATTTTGTGTATACATGTTGTAGAAATTTTTTTTAATTTTGTGTGTGTTATTTTTGTAGGGAAAAGCACAAACGGAGCATTTTTAGACAGAGGAATGGTGTTTGGCAAAAATGAAAGCTAATTCATTAGCGATGGCTGATAATGAATGGATTCTTGAACGCATCCTAATGGATTTATATACCAACGAGTAGCGTATTGCGTACACAATTCTGTTGTCTTAATTATTGCTTTGATTCGCTTTTCTATTGTAATTATCTTTATTTTCGTAGACAGGATCCAGACTTTTTGACCTTTCACGATTTCTTTTGTTGTTTAGCTAAGAATCGTCCTCTGGAAGATATTAGTGCTATTATTACTCACCCTTTTTCAGGTACTATAAATTCAGCCCGTCATTACACTTTTGAAGGCATCCTGATTTGAAAAAGAAATACATAAAAAAATGGAAGCCACTTCAAGAAGACGAGTTGAAAACATCTGTGTGTTTTGCGGTACTAGTGTTGGTACTAAACCACAATACATAGAAGCAGCACAGGAATTGGGTCGAGTCTTAGCTGAAAGGAATATGCACTTAATATATGGCGGAGGCAATCTTGGACTTACGGGGATCGTTTCAAAGGCTGTACATGAAGGAGACAGTCACGTTTTGGGAATCATCCCAAAACCCCTGGCAGAGGCAAATCTTATTGGATCCTCAAACGGCGAGGAATTGATTGTGCCAGGTATGTCTGAACGACTGGTAGAAATGATTAACCGTGCTGATGCTTTTATCGCTTTGCCATGTGGCTTGGGTACATTGGAGGAATTTTTATAGTTCTATCTTGGGCGAACCTGAACATACACCAGAAACCGCTTGGACTGCTCAACGTTGATGGATTTTATGATTTTCTTTGTGTGTTTTCTTGATGATGCTCGGAGAATGGGTTCGTGTCAAAACCTATGAAAGAACTCTTCCTTCACTGCCAGAACTGCTCTCCGGATCTAATAGACCAACTCATAGCCTAAGAACCACAAGTTGACCCTATCCTTTCAAGATAAATTGGTCCGAGGACGATCGTGGTAAGAGGCGTCGAATTAATCTGGATCTTAACCTTTAATTTCCTGTAGATTTTCAGCTAACCAGGTACGACCTTCTTAACTCTCCTATTACTGTTTAAGACATTGGGGACAATGTCTCATTTAGGTTTGGGGGAGGAAATTAGTGATTAGTACCTTGTTTTTAGTTTATATGTTGTTTCTATTTTTAGTCCAAATTTTTTCGAAAAATAAAAAAAAAATTGAAAAATTTTCAAAAATTACAAAAATATTTTACATTTTTTTGTGTTTTTTAATTTGACTAAAAAGGTGAAATTGGTAAGAGATAGCTGTGTAAGAAGTTTCCACTCCTGATACGTATCTCAAGCCTATTTTCGAAACAAGTTAATTTTTGTTTATTTTATTTTGAATTATTTAATTTGTGAATTCTCCTTAAAACGGACTAAAATGGATCTTCATATGTTCAGTTAGCAAATATTATCACATATATAGTAACATACGGACATGAGCTAAAATTGAAAAGTTTGTAATATTCAGTGCTCTAGTTTAATTGGAGGAAACATCTCAAAAGCAGTGGAGTAAAAAAAAAAAAAAAAAAAACTTCTGAGATCCGAGTTATTAAGTCTGTAAGGGTGTTTTAACACCTAGTGCCCTAAAACCAACTGGTTTGGGAGTCACTGGCCCAAGCTCGCTACATGGATCAAAGATGCTGCAAAAATATATATATCTGAAGTCTGAGTAATTAAGTCCGTATGGGTGTCTTAACACCTGATGCCCTAAAGCCAACTGGTTTGGGAGTCACCGACCCAACACTAGTTACATAGATGGAAGATATTGTATATAAATAATAAATAGAGAAAAAAAAATCAAAAAATGAGAAAAATTATTCCATTGCTATAAAAAGGTGTGAAATCTGATAGAACTTTAGGACAAAATATTACTCTATTATCAACTGCACTTATGACTGTTGTGGGCAAAAATGAGTTGATTAATATTTTGTTGGCTGTGTATATGAAGAATGGTAAAATAATCGGAGAATTTACTTATTCGGTAATTTAGAATAAAACAAAACAACTAGTAACTTGGAGTAGAAGTTTCACACTGATTAGTCACTAACATCTTTATTCTCTTTTCGCTTGTCTTTTTGCTTTTGTGTGCATTAGTTTTAATACCTTTTACTTTTTAAATGTTTGTGGGTATCATTGCTGTAAGCCCTCACGAGACTACAACTCGTCCACTAGAGACACCTAGGGGTTTAAAGGCTTGTTGCATACGCTAAATGCAATCGTGATCCCTACGAAAGTGGCTTAGTTTTATTTATGTTATTTTACTCTATGTTTTGCTCGAGGACTAGCAAAATGTTAGGTTTGGGGGTGTGATGAGTGGTATTTATATCATTTTTCCCACTCATTTAACCTAATATTTGTATAGTTTCTTGAGTTTTGTGAACGTTTTGATATGTTTTGTGTTATTTTGTAGATAAATAAAGTTAGAAAGCATTGGAGGCAATTTGGGGCAAAAACGGACAAAAATGCGTCAACAGGGATATTTTGGTCTTAAGCGCGTCGCGAACGCCAAGCGTTCAGCGTCGCGACGTCTAAAATGCACCGAACAGTGCTAACGTGCGCCGGGTCCACAAATCAGAATATGAGAAAAGTTTGACTTTGCTAAAATGCGACGTGACACGTGTCACCATCACAGCCGATCTGCTAACATGCGCCGTGCCACGTGTCAGCATCCTACGGTGCCGACAGTCATCATCACCACGTGTGCCACGTGTCATTCCATGTCATCAGCCACGTCAGCAAGTCAACAAGTCAACATTGCCACCTCACTGCCACATCATCATCAGCCAATCAGGAACTGACACATGTCGCAAATCTACGGTGTCGACAGTCTCTTTCCCACGTGTCGCCACGTCGTCGCCATATCACCGCCACGTCATCGCCACGTCAGCATCAATTATTGGATATCATATCCTTATCTGACACGTGGCGGATAAGAATCTCAGCGACCAATCAGAAGCCGCCACGTGTCACAATAATTGAAGCCCAAGCACTCTGCCACGTGTCACCTTATCAGCTTATCCAGAATCTTCAAACCAGCGAACCAGAGCGTGCCACGTCGACAAATCTGGCGTAGCGACGCTGAGGACCTGGCGTCGCGACGCTGGATCCTACCGAGGCCTATAAATTGAGCTCGAGATTTCAGAATTCAGTGCACTTCCTCTCTCTTAAATTCTTTCTAAAGAGAGAGTTTCTCTCTCTAGATTCTTTAGTTTTTAGTTTTTTTTTTATTTTTAGTTTTTTAGTTTTGTAAATAATTTTAATAATTACGTTTTGTAATAATAGTAATTTAATTTTTACTTTTACTTTTTACAGTTTTTACTATTTACCATGAGGAGGTAACTTCCCAGCTAGGGTGAAAGGTAATTCTTTTACTGTTACTATTTAGATTAATCTCCCTTAAAAATAATATATTCACTATTTAAAATATTGACTTAAAAAGATACCGCCAGATTGGTCGGTTGGTAATTCATTTTAATCTGGTTTAACCTGACTAATAAAGGATACCGCCAGATTGTTCGGTTGGTAATTTAATTTTGATTCCGCCTTTATGGCTGATTGGACTTAATTTGACTTAATCAGGTTACCGCCTATATGGCTGGTTGGAGAAAGAATCACAAGTTTATATATTATTTTATGGGAGATATCTAAATTAGTAGTAGTAAAAGTAATTCATTTTACCTTAGCATTTTATTTTAATTTATTTTTCAGTTTTACTTTATGTCTTTTACTTTTCAGTATTTTTACTTATGTCTTTTACTTTTAAGTTGTTACTAGCCCTAGTTATGTGTTAGTTATCTGGGGTTGTGATGAATTCTAATATCACCATTTATAAGGGGTTATTTTATAGTTTGGGTAATTTAAAGGTTTACTTATTAAGTCTTAAGCTTAATGCTTCTTGTTGTCTGATCACCAATAAGATTGATGTGGTAAATCTAAAATGAACTAGACTTAGGGATTTTAGGTTTCAGCCTTAGACTTAATAGCCCACGATCTTCCTTGAGGATAGATAACCCTTTAATAGATTTCCTTACAGGATATGAATATACCTGTCGGGCGGGGGTAGCCATAATTGGAACTTAAACTTAATGAATTCAGATAATTTGGTTGACATAGACATATGGTTCAATTGGGTTAAACTGGGTATTTACGTCTGACCATCGACAGAGGCTTTTGCATAATTTAGTGTTCCAGGTTAGTAAACTGATTTATTACACAAACATAAAATAACCACTTCATCTTTTAAATGATATTAGAATGATTCACGACCCTAGATCTTTGAGTCTTTTGTTATTTTTGTCCTTAGTATTTCTTGTCTTTTTATTTATTTATTTTGTAAAACCACATTCAACCAATCAAACAATCATTCTCTTCTCCATTTAATTAGATATTTGTAAATAAATAGATTCAATAATTAATAACAACAGTAGGAATTAAGTCCTCGTGGGATCGATATTTTTTATACTACTTGAACATACGTGCGCTTGCGTTATACGTGTGTGTTTACGCCGGTCAGCGACGGAGTATTCCGTCGCAATATAGCGACGGGAGTAAGTCCCGTCACATGTGAAACCGGAACCAGAACGGATAATTTCTGTTCGGTTCTTATTCCACACTTATGTGGAACCGGAATCGGAACCTAACCATTTGGTTTATTTTTAATTTTTTAAATTTTTTTCAAATTTTAATAGTGATTTTTTTTTAAAAATTATGAGACTAAAAAAATTATTTAAAATTATGAATTTTAATTTTAATTACATTAAATTACAAATAAAATTCTTATCTAAATAAAATTAAAAATAAAATTATTAAATTAAAGAGCTTGAACTTAAATTTTTAAAAAATTAAGTTGCCTACATATCCTACAGGGGTGAGAGGAATCAAAGCTCACGTAGTTCCATTATAATTTTAAGATAGTTCTCCATTGCAATTTACAATTATTTACTAATCAATCATCATTATCAGTGTCTGTTGATTCTTCAGCTTTCGTTCCGCTTGCAGATGCATTTCGAGCACGTCTTCAAAGTCATCATGGGCATCTTCTTGTTGTCTCATATCAGCTCGGGTCCAATCATCCATACATGTAGTTGCTTCTAACCAGTCTCGCTTCCAATATATTACCTCCCATGCTGAAGGCTTGCTCAACCGCAATGGTGGAAATTGGTGCTGCCAGCAACTCTTTAGCAAGAATTGATAATACATGATATACATTTTGATGTCGGTTCCACCATTCAAGGATTTGAAAATTTTTATTCACTAAATTTTCAGTAGGAAACTCGAAATCGGTAGATAAATAATTATCTAATTCCGGATTGTTAGTCATATTATCCCTATATTTTTATTTCGTTGTAGTAACCAACGATCACCTACGCTAAGTCTTGATTGTATTACGAGTTCGCTACTATTAGATTGTCCTACTGATTGCAAGTTATATCTACTAACATAATCATTAAATAAATCATTTAAATCATTTTTTATTTTAGCTATTATTCTTATAATATCAATTTCATCAGCTATTTCTATATATCCATAGTAAGCTTGTAAGATACTATTCAAACCTTCTATTTTACATCTAGGATCAAAAATCGTGGCAATAAGATAAAATAGTGGAATGTCTCTAAAATAATGCAATAATTTTTGTTTCATAATAACAATAGCTTCAAGCAAAACAATATCATTAGGATCAACTATCAACATGCTCAAATAGAGTACCAACAATATTCAAACTTTCGATAAGAAATAAATGTGCTGTAGGATAATAAACTACGTTAAAAATATTTGTAGCATCATTAAAAACTTTTAAAATATCTATAAAAAAAAAATTCACAAATATCCTATTGACAGAGAAAATTGTGATATGTTGAACATGTTGAGAAAAAAAGTACATAATGCATCTTTATATTGGAAAGGTTGACATAAAAGAAAATAAGTTGAATTCCAACGTGTTGGAACATCTCGTGAAAATTTTATCACTTTAATACCATTTAATTTATAAAACTTGGCACATTCTCTCCTAACTTGAGAATATGACCAAATACAATTAAGTGCAATCTTAATAGGATCAATGAAAGGTCTAAACAAGTCAGACCATGTTTAACACATAAATTAAGGACATGGAATCTGCAACGAACATGAAAAATTGACCCACAAATTTGGTTGGCATATTTTTGTTAGATCTTTAATTGATGCAGTATTTTGTAGATGCATTATTAAAATCAATTGTTAAAATTTACCTAACAAATCATATTCATCAAATATTACTTTCATCATTTTATAATATTTTGTGCAGTATATTGTTTCATCAAAAACTCTAAATACAATAAGTCATTTTTACATGTTCCATGATGCATCAATCCAATGACAAGTCACACCCATGTATGAGTGTTCGCCAATGGTCACTCCCAAATCAGAACAAATAGAAAGACGAATTTTAATATTTTTAAATATTTCATTTAAAAAAAATTTAATATCTTTAAATATTTCATTTAAAATAATTTTATCATCTTTGTAATATTTAAAATTTGACGTTTTGTTATATTTCTAGTCATTCTACAAGCAGCAAGATTTAAAGCATTCTGAATGTAATTAGTAAAAGCAATCTTTTCACCAAAACTTAAAGAAAGATGTGTCATACAAGTTAATTTAGCAAATTCTTCTCTATTTTTAGCATCAGAATATTTAAATAAATCTTAAGAACTCGTATCTCTACTAGATGATGCGTACATGGCCATTTGAGTTTGCGTTGTATCAAGTCCAATTTCAGCGGAATGATATTTTTCCAAGTGTTTGTTCATATTGCCATATCCACCAGTGAATTTGTAAGAAACCTCACAATAGTTTCATATTGCTCTTGGACCTTCATTTTCAGTATCGGCTAAATAAAAATGAATTTTGAAAATATCGGAGGAACGAGACTTAACTTCTCTTCTCTATGTACCAATATTAGGGCCGCTCTCTTGGGTTGGCACATTTGACATGGTGTTCTCAGATGAGCTTGCCATTTTTGTTAAAGAAATTTTAAAGAATTGGAGAATTAAGAATGAGAAATTATAGATGATAGAATTGAGAATGAGAGAATTGTAGAATTGAGAGAATTGAGAATTGGTGTGTTGAAAACAATGAAAAATGACCTTAATTTATAGAGTTTTATATATTTTTGTGAAACCTAAAACTAGCCGTTTTATTAAAATGGTAATTTAGTAATTTGTTTTCTTTGGAAAATAGGACATGGAGCAACATGCCCAACAACTACTAGCTATTGGGCATGCTCCCAATGGCTACTAGCCATTGGGAACCCTGCGGTTCCAACCGAAACCGTTTGGTTCTGATTGGAACCGTAGAACTGCTGGAACCATTTGATTCCAACAGTTTGATTTCAGTTCAGTCAAGGGTAAACCCTAACTGAACCGAAGTATTACGATTCTGGTTCCGGAACTGAAAACGATTGGAACCAGAACCATCCGGTTCCAATCGGTTCAGTTTCGATTCCGAGCCGGAACAGTGGTTAGGTCTACCAATAGATAATATTTATATTTAATATAACAAGCACATAGCTCGTACTTTATCAGGTTGAGCATATATTTTAGGTATTGATCTTATAATTTGATGAATGCATATAATATACACTTTTCAAGTGTATTTATCATTGATTTGCCCTTAAATTGTATTCTTGAATGTGTTAAATGCACTAATATTCATTGTTTTGTTTCTTAAGATGTATTATATGAAGAATTGGGCAAAAATGAGTGAAAATCCGAAATTTCCAATTTACAGCAGCGATTTCTTGATTTGCACAGTTTTCAGAATTTTGGTCATAAATTTTTCATATGGTATTCAAATGAGGTAATTCAAGTTGTGTTGGAAAGAAGACTCAATTATCTATAGCTTGATATTTACGCAAGTGCACGTATTGCTCAGTAATACAATGACGATTAGTTAGATCTTGAACCCACATGGACCTAATAATTATCTTATAAATATTACAACTAATTTACTTAATTTAAACTAAACAATAGAAAATTAAATAAACTAAAATTATCTAAAATTAAATAAAGAGAAAGTAACAATTTTGGAGATAACTTTATGTGCGAGAAGAACCTGTGGTTGTAACTTAACCTACACACACAAACAATCATGTACTTTTTATTCAATTGGGTTGTTATAAATTATTAACCTAAAATACTAAACTATCTACAAGTCTCTTTCGATGGTGAGGTATAAATATTCAATTTAAATTAATTAACTATATGTTTATGTTAATTAATTTAATCCAAATTTATTAAGACCAGGTTCTAATAGTGGCTACGCATGCCCTGCAGGTATATTTCTATTCTAAAGGGAAAACAATGCAAAAGAACTAGATCATTCACTATTATTCTCACGGCTAATCCAAATTCCCTCCGCCGAGTTCCAAAGGATTTACCAAGACTATTTTATTGTTGGCCAAACAAATAAATATGCATTCAAGAACAAATAATAATCAATAATCAATAACAATTTCAAAAGAATAAAAATATACAAATAATTAATTAAACATGCTCAAAATCCAATACAACCCTAGATTTAATGAATTAGCAACTCATAATATTCAATAAAAATAAGTTAATCATTAGTATAAGACATAGAACTCGTAAAGATAAAACTATAGAGAAAATAATAGAAAAAAAATCTCATTTGTAGTCTTCATCTTCAAACTCCAACTTCGATTGATGTACTCGTTTTTGCCTTACTCTAGTACTTTTTCTTTGTTCGGGGACTCTTAAATTATGTTATGAGGCTTGATTATAGGTTTTGGGTATGAATTATTCTTATATAAGAGGTCCAAAGGTGTTTTCTACTTAAAAATTGAGTTTTGGATGGATCTGAGAAAAATCTATCGTGTCGCGACTTGCATTGCTAACATTGGCGCGTCGCGAAGTGCCAAATTGATGAAGCAATTTTATATTCTGTCTAAATTTTATGAAGCCGCGAATCTCGACGCTGGGCGAGCTTCGGGACGCGTGTTTTGACTCCGAATTTTTCTGATTTGCTCTGTATTTTACCGTTTTCATCCCTAATTAAATATATTGAGTCGTGATATTATTTTGACGTGCAAAACGTACTCAAAACACATAAATTCGCTCATAAAGCTTGATATCACCTATAAAATATTAAGATAAAAGGACGAAAAATATTTGTATTTTAGTCGCTCATCACACCCACCAAACTTAACATTTTGCTAGTCCTCGAGCAAAATAAAAAGAAATAAAAAATAATAATTAATAAAGCTCGATATCACCTATAAAATATTAAGATAAATGGACGAAAAATATTTGTATTTTAGTCGCTCATCACACCCACCAAACTTAACATTTTGCTAGTCCTCGAGCAAAATAAAAAGAAATAAAAAATAATAATTAATCTAAGCCACTTTCGTAGGGATCACGGTTTCATTTAGCGTATGCAACAAACCTTTAAATCCCTAGGCGGTCCTAGTAGACGAGTTATAGTCTCATGAGAGCTTACAGCGACGACACTCACAAACATCATTAAACACACATGCATTCATGTAAAAATAATAAAAAAACTAACTAACTAAACAAAATTGTCCTGGAAGTTACACATAAATTTGTCTTCAGAAAATGCCCATTAATGAAACCCGAGAACCTTCAAAGTACCCAACACAACTCAAATCCAAGTTCTTAAATAACTCATCTAAGTTAGAATCACAGTGTGTATGTTTGTGTATGAATTTCTAGTCACATATTGATTCCTAAGTAAGCTAACTCAATGATTTCATCTCAAAATTGGAACCGATGTGTCAAACCAACTTAGATGTCTCAAAAGTTTATTTGTCTATTTATCTTCACTTTGTATGGTACGATTTTTCTCTTTTTTTTTTAAAGTAGCATTTCTTCTTATGGTGGTCCTAATACTCGTCCATGAGTAGCTTCAAGCTTATCAGTTATAGATGGTTTAACTTATTCTTCTTATTCTCTTTTCTTTCTTTTTCAACAATTTTTTTTCTTTTTTTCTTTCATCTTTTTTTCAACTTAACCATACCATACATCACAACATGAGAAAATCGAGATAGGTATCTAAGCAAATGGTCATTCATCGTCAGGTAATTTTCTCAAATAAACACTTTGTCAACTACCTAGGCTCTTACTGCTAGAGACCTACTCTTAAGTGCTTACGAATCTAACATAGATCACTAACTAAAGGCATCAGATAAGAGTAATTTGGGCACTTATTTTTTCTAAGAATTCACCATAGAGAAAACAAACTCATCATTAGACTTATATTTCACTACCTAGGACTTAAATAAATAAAAAAATCGATTTTTTTTATATAAATAATGATAGGAAAATAGCAAGATTAACACTAACATGCACACACCCGCAAACTTAAAACTTGCATTGTCCTTAATGTAAGATAATCATAAAGAAGACAAGAGTGAGGAACAACACTACCGTCCATGGAGTTGATCAGGCTTCTGTTGTTTAGAATTTGGCTACGCGGGCTGTGTGGGTTGTACTAGTACCTGTATAAATACACATGTAAACTATTAAACACGCAATTAGTGCACACAAATAAAATAAAATGAAAGTAAAGAAAACAAAATAAAAAAATAAAAGCGTGAGTTGTCTCCCCGCTAGCGCTGAGTTTAACATATTCAGCCAGACGTTCTCTAATGATATTATTTCAAGAAGGCTTCAATATGGCTTTGGATGTCCTAGATAGGACAGTGCCATGTGTATTACTGTGCAAGCTCATCTTCCAAAATGTGATAGCAAATAAAGAACTTATCTACTATATGCTCGTACCACATTCTTCAAATATTTATTCTTTGGAGATATTAACTGGAAGAATATATCATCGTGAGGTTTTGTCGGATGCTTGAATTGGAATGATATTGTCATTCTGTCAAGCTTATGGGCGGTATCCATGATGCTAGTTTCCACATGGTGCGGTGTGTCTCATTGTGTAATGAGATTTTCAATAGGCTCATACAACTGCTCTTGCCTAACTATTTATTCCACCACTTCCTCATAGATGTACTTTCGAATTCCTTCGTTTAGCCCTTCATCAGACATTTGTACAATGCATGCTCCATGATCTTGACAAGACTCCTCAGTCTCCATATACGTCTCTGCCTATGTCCTCATTACGGTATCCTTGTGAGTCTTTTGATACCATATGTCTTCTACAGTATCACATGGCAGTGTCCCTTGAGGTATGTAACTCTGGTTATTAGCAAGTTGTCTTAGTTGGTCCTCTAGTGCTTTCAATGACCTTGTTTGACTCTGAAAGAGGACATCATATTTAGCTTCCTACTTCTTGAATATGTCAACGATCATTTCCTCTACAGATGGTTTTGATTCTTAAGGAAATTATTGAACCTGTTGTGGATAATATGATTCCGTGAGATATGTAGGACCATCATTGTTATGTCATGTAATTGTCCCCACATATCTCACTCATCATTGAACCTGTTCCGGATGGTTTTCCACCTTAGGTTGTAGTTGAACGTGCAATGACCACTCAGGTGATTGTCCCCACATATCTCACTCATCATCATGCTCTAAAAAGCTTGAGCATACTTCTCTCTAAATCTATTTATAGTTGTTTGCCTAGACAACAGGCCTCAAAAAATCAGACTATGTCTCACCGACATTAGTGTGGCATTATCTATTATAACTCTTAATGCTACCATCGCCCAATGGTACTCAATTACTTTGACCATCTGAAATAAAAGAAAACAAAAGAAAGATAAAAAGAAAAATGGAGGGGTGTTTAGCCAAGCAAGTAGAGTGTTGTCCTAATATTAATAAAAAAATAAAATAAATCTATGACAACAGTGCCAAAAACTTGATCGCGATTTTATAAATCTAGCATGCAAGTGCACATTTCGCCCAAGTAATACAGTGACTATTAATCGGATGTTGAACCCACATGGACTTAATATTAATACCAAGACTAACCTACTTAACTTAAACTAAACTATTAGTGGAGAGGAAATTGATTAAACTAAAAGTATCTTAAAGTAAATAAAGAGAAAATAATAATTCATAAGAGATAAAACTGGAGAGAAAATGGAAGAAAGAAACTCTTGTTTGCAGTCTTCGTCTTCAAACTCCAACTCCGCTTGATGCATTTATTCTTGCATTGTTCTACACATTCTTCTATGCTATGAGACTCAAAAATTATGTTATGAGGCTTGATTATAGGTTTTGGCGAACTATGCTTATATAAGAGGTCCATAAGGAGTTTCCTACTTAAAAATCGAATTCTGGGCGGATCTGGGAAAATCTCTCATTTCACAACACGTGTTTGTGCATCGCGACTTGTATTATTAACATTGGCGCATTTTGACGTTCAATTGGCAGTGTCGCGATGCGCCAAATTGATCAAGCAATTTAATATTTCGTCTTAAATTTATGAAGGCGAGCGTCGAGACACGCATTTTTACTCTGGATTTTTCCCTTCTTTACTAATTCTTTATGTATTTTAACCTTTCTTTATCCCTTCTTTATTAATTCTTTGTTATTTATTATGTGGAATATCATGATGATTTTGTTAATCTTCTTCATCATGAACTAGATCTTGTTCTATGATTGCAATGGAACCCAATATGAACGTTTATTAATTGAATCTTTTTATCATTGATTTATGACCTTCTATTTGGATGATTTTATTTATCATTCTCTATGCTTAATGTGTTTTATTAGTTAATCACCAATAGGATAGTTGTGGTAAACCCTAAGAAACTTAGAAAAAATTAATTTTAAATTTAGCCTTGGGAAATCATATTACATGATCTCATTATGTTGAATAGATTTCTGTAGATTATAGGAATATACATGCAGGGTATGCGTAACCATAATTAGAACTTGAACTGAATGAATTTGACTTAGATTTGTTTTAGGTTAATAATTCATTATAGTTGATCAATCATAAATATATGACATTAATTTAAAGGAATATTATGGGGAAATTGTGATCCTATGTTCTTCTTATCTTGATGTTGATGTTTCAGAAAGTTGTGAAGGGTATTTATTGGATAAGTATATAGATAATTAAATTTTATCCATTCACTAGCGCAAATACGCGCATGTGAGAAGATTATTAAAAGATAAGCATAAAAAAGTCATATTTGGATCCAAATTCTTTTAAAATTACTTCAAATATTGTTCATAGATGTTGAATCTACGATTTTTTAAGGATAAAGAGTATTTATGTTTAATATAATTTGAAATTCTAGCAAATGCAATGCAACAAGTAATAAAAATAATAATTAGGCAGATTTCAATGAAACAAATATACACATCGATTGTTTAAGAAAAATTTTTACGCGAACCAGAGGTATTACATCATTCAAAGCAATCTGATCGTATCTTATAAAAAAATTAATAATGTTGAATTATCACTTGGTGGACAGTAATAAAAAAAATACAAGGAAGTTTTCTCCTTTATATTGAAATGAAAATGAAAACCTATTAAATTAAAAAAAAAAAATTGGTAAGATAAATAATATAAATAATACAAGGTTGCTTTCTTCTTTATCCCTTATATCGAAATGAAAATAATACATATAATTAAAAAATGAAAATAAAATAAATTTTAATTTGCTGTGATTGGTTTATGATGGTCCCAATTCCACCCTCTGAAGATAGACACTTGGACAGAGTTTATCAAAAAAAAAATATATATATTTGATTCTTCTTGTTACTTACTTCCGAGATTGGACAAAATTTTAACAAGGTTGGATTTGACAATATGCAATTTCACAAATGAGAAAAACTCACTAGTAATAAATAAATAAATAAATGATGATTTAATTAATATTGAGTTTTGAACTAACAAGCCTCCAACCAACAATGCTGATTGCTTACTGCTCTCTGCTCCCAATATTAAAGATGAAATGATATAATCTTTTAATGAAAAAATACAATCGTTTGAATTAAAATGTGATGGTGGTTTTTCAGGCACTATAACATTTAAGACAGCACGACGAGGACAGAAGGGTAAATTCCTGGCTGGTTGAGATCATCAGAAACCGACCCGACCACAACATGTGAAGACCGACCACTTTGGTTCGTATGACCGAGCACTTTAAGGTCGGCAGGAACACTCTCAGCATAAAAGACTGTCATGACCGACCACATAAAAACCGACCAGACGGCAAGACGCGTTAAAGATGACGACACTCTATTCTAACGGATAAGATAAGCGAGTTATCCTACTTTCACAAGGAAATGGAGTCAGAATCCGAAAAGGAAGAAGAAAAGAGAAGGGAACATCAGGCTGGGAATCCTTGCAAGAAGAAGAGACTAAGTTCAAATAGGATTTCTTATACAAATAGGAGTCTGATTTCTGTATTACTATAAATAGGAGAGCATAGTATGTGTAAAAGGCATCCTAAAAAATCATAAGATCACCAACAAAACTAGTGATCTGAATCTTCAAGCTCTGACTTGTAGAGATTTGAGAAGAGTGTTTGAGTAATAAAAGTACCATCCCTTTTGTGTCCGTGGACGTAGGTCGGATCCAAATCCACCGAACCACGTTAAATCCCCTTGTTGTTTGGTGTGTTTATCTGTTTTTTTCGCTAAATTTGCCTTTGGTCCCCCATAACCAAACAATTCACTATTGAGGGAGGATTTTCTCGGGAGTGATATTCCAATATTACCCTGAGACCAAAATCAGCCGTCAACAGTTGGCGCCGTCTGTGGGGAGCCCAACAAAAAGCAACTCGCGTAGTGAGACAATGGCGGAAGACAGAAGCCACCAACCATCAGGGAGCTCGGCTGCAGATTGGATGGAGAAGATTGAGGAGAACCTTAGGAAGGAAAGGGAGGAAAGCCGAACTCTGCTAAAAACCATAGTAGACCGTTTGGAAAGGATAAAGGAGCACACGATGGAAAATTCGAGGCCGGGATTAGCCGACGAAGAAGACATAGCAGAAGGAAAGAGAATTGTCGATATAAGTGAGGAGACAGGCACCAGAGGAGAGATCCTTACAGCTAAGATCTGTAGTGTTCAGGGAGATTCCCAGACCGAGGACACATGGGAGGAAGAGAGTGACAAATCGTCACTAGACCCCTCCTATGATAGCCTTCGCAACACCCGGCGAAAGGAGGAAGAATATGACGAAGAAGTACGAGAAGATACCGACCTCGAGAAACACCACCCCCCGGGATAACAGAAAGAAAGGGACCGCAGGAGGCGGAGCGGAACCAAAGATAGCAACATGAAATCTTGGTTACGGGAGGAGCTGATCAAATGGGGAGTATATCCCAATACAAACAGAGGGGATGTCCAGGACGGCAAAGATGAATCTCCCCTCGCGGAAAAAATAAGGTCGGCAAGATTCCCAAAGCGATTCAGCATGCCGACCATGGCACCCTACAAAGGCCACTCTGACCCGAAATCACACATCGAAAGTTTTGTCTTGTTGATGGAAGTCCAGGAGTAGTAGGAGATGCCATCTGCAAAGTATTCCCCCTAACTTTAAGTGGACCCGCCATCCTATGGTACAGAAGCCTGGCTCCGGGGAGCATCAGAGACTTCGCACAACTTAAGAAGTCATTCATTCGACACTTCAAAGGGGCTTGCGTCCCCAAAAAGACGATTGGAGAATTAAGACTTATGAAGCAAGGAGAAGATGAACCTCTGAAGATATTTATTGAAAGATACCATAATATGGTACTCGAAGTCGGAGGGTATGAATCCCCCGAGGCCCTGGAAAGCTTGAAGAGAGCTTGAAGGTCGGAAGGCTATGGACCCATCTAAGGATCCAAGACACCCCGGACTACGCCACCGCTCTGGAGGTAGCCCGAAAATTCGTTTTGTTGGAGAACGAGGAAAAAGTATCCCGAAAAGGGAACACCATTAGAGAAAGAACCGCAAGGGAGGGTGCCCCCCCCGCCGAACAGAAAGAGAATCCAGAAGACAGCTCCCGAAGCACAAGGAGTTCAAACCACTACACCGGGACAATAAAGAAAGAAGGGCACCGACCCAAGTGAACCATGTGGTCGGGGAAGATGCATACATTCCCCTAAAGAAACCACTGGGCAAATTGTCATGGAGATCCAGGGGAAAGGCCTCTTAGTGGAACCCGACCAAAGGAGATTCCCCCCGGACAAAAGAAACCAAAAGGCTTATTGTGTACACCACAACTCCAAAGGACATGCAACAGACGGATGTAAAGATCTGCGAGAGCAAATGGAGGATCTAGCACGAAACGGTATCTCAACAAATACATTGACCACGAGGTCATGACGGCCAGACAAAGAGCACGTGGTCGCCAAATCAATATCATCGCAGGAGGAAGAACACTGGCCGGAAACTCTAACCGGTCAAGGAAAGATTACAGCAGAACCCAAGGACCATATGTCTTAGAAAAAGAGCAGGGCACAAGGCAACCGGGAGACCGGTCGGTACCAATAATGTTCACTGATGAGGATACCCGAGGAGTAAGTTTCCCTCATGACGATGCATTGATAATCAAGGCAGTCATCAGCGGTCGGAAGTAGACCGAATCCTAGTGGACCCCGGGAGCGCAGTTGATATAATTTCCAGAGAAGCGCTGGACAACCTAGGGGTAGAATATGCAACCCTTACCAACGATAGCACTCCCTTATACGGTTTCGGAGAGCAGCCGTTATCCCACTAGGAAGAATACAGTTGGCAATAACTGTCGGGACACATCCCCGGACCCGACGATCATGACAGACTTCACTGTGGTAGACTGCATAAGCAGTTACCAGGCCATCGTCGGGCGACCCTTCATAATGAAAATGAAAGCCGCGATGTCCTGCTACCACCTAAAACTGAAATTCCCCACCCGGGAAGGGATTGGAATTGTATGCGGAAGCCAGAAAACAGCTCGCAGCTGCTTCGCAACTCTCTCACGAGAAACTCTATGCATCACAGAAGACGGTCGAAAACGACAAAGGAACCAGGGAGAAGAAGAAGAAGGCAGAGGCCCAGGCGCCTGGCCTAACAAAAGTGCTCGACTCGCTGCAGCTGAGGAAACCGAGGAGATATAACTTTAAGGGACAGGAATTCAAATACAGAGCCTCTCTCAAAATGACCCACAGAGAGTTGTAAGTAGGGCAGTATGTCCCCAAGTATCAATAAAAACTTTTTTTTATCCGCTCTTCTAAAAAATAAAAGTTTGCAAAAGAACTCCGGGGACATACTCAATGCAACAATCCAAAGCATAAGGAGAAATTCGCCCTTAATGTTCCAAACAGCTCGGGGCTGGATCTTATTCTATCGAGGTTTTCTGGCTCGGTCCGGTGCATCCCACCAAGTCAGCCCTTCGGACTGGGGACGTAACATTCCCCCAGGTCCAAGTGCCATTCTTCAACTCGGGGTCGGGTACATCCCACCGGGTCAGCCCTACGGACTGGGGACGTAACATTCCCCCAGGTCCAAGTGCCTTCTTCAACTCGGGGTCGGGTACATCCCACTGAGTCAGCCCTACGGACTGGGGACGTAACATTCCCCCAGGTCCAAGTGCCTTCTTCAGCTCGGGGTCGGGTACATCCCACTGAGTCAGCCCTACGGACTGGGGACGTAACATTCCCCCAGGTCCAAGTGCCTTTTTTAGCTCGGGGTCAGGTACGTCCCACCGAGTCATAATCATTAGTCTGGGGACGGGACATTCCCCCAGAACCATCTCTCCAGCTCGGGGTCCTTAGGGACATACTCGACGCAGAGGATCCGTGAGAAGCATAGCACGAGGAGGGATGATACCCCCGTGGCGATTGCTTACTCCAGTGTTACCGAACATAAGGAGGAATATGCCCTTAATGGTCGAACACTCTTTGATCCTCATTTACCCGATGTAATGGATCCGTGGGAAAGCATAGCACGGGGAGTGACGAGGCCCCCCGTGACGATTGCTAGCTCCAGTGATACCGGACCTGAGGAGGGATATGCCCTTAGCGTCCCGAACACTCTTTGATCCATTCATCACTCGGATCCGTGAGAGGCACAGCACGGGATGCGTTGAGCCCCTGTAGCGTGTGCCTACTCCAGCGTGGTAAGGAGGAGCCCTCATGAAATACACAGGCTCCCCAGTGGACCGACGTGTAGAGGATGTGCCCTTACCAATCAAACGCTCTTTTTGATCCGAATCCTGGTTCGCCGAGACGCTGAACTGAAAGATTCAGAATTGTGTTTTGGAGACCTCGGGAAGGACGCTGTTTTGAGGCATCCATGTTGTTGTTTATGCTTACAAAAAACATTTTCGGGATAGGTGCTAAGTCACCCCCACCTTTCAATTTTATTTAATCTTGTTTTCGTTTTTCACCGATCTGGTAGAGGGACGCCCATGCCAGATTCGGTACGGCTTCGCAAAAGGTTGATTCACTTCCCTTCTGTACAAGTCCCAAAAACTATTCGGCTCGGGGCTGGATTCGTTCCGCCGAGGCCACTTGGATTATTCGGCTCGGGGCTGGATTCGTTCCGCCGAGGCCACTTGGATTACCTGGCTCGGGGCTGGATTCGTTCTGCCGAGGCCACTTATTTATTCGATCCGGGGCTGGATTCGTTCCGCCGAGGTCACTTGGTTTCACACAGCTCGGGGTCGGGTTACGTCCCACCGAGTCAAACTCTTTCGGTTTGGGGAGGTAACATTCCCCCAGGTCCAAGTCTTTCACACAGCTCGGGGTCGGGTTATGTCCCACCGAGTCGGTTTCTTCGGACTGGGGAGGTAGCATTCCCCCAGGCCGGCCTTCGTTTGGCTGGGGAGGTAACATGCCCCCAGAACCCAAACGTCTCACTCAGCTCGGGGTCGGGTTACGTCCCACCGAGTCAAACTCTTTCGGTTTGGGGAGGTAACATTCCCCAAGAACCCAAGTCTTTCACTCAGCTCGGGTCGGTTACGTCCCACCGGATCAAACTCCTTCGATTTGGGGAGGAAACATTCCCCCAGAATCGAAGTCCGTTACCCAGCTCGGGGTCAGGTCATACCCCTCCGGTTCATGATGACCCCTGAAGGGTCTCATCTGTTCGGACAACAAAAAAAAATGGAGAGAGACACGAACTACAAAATATTCATTATATATGTATGTCACAAGTACAACTTAAAGTTTTATTACAAAAAATATGTAAGTATACATAGGGCCCCGGTCGGTTTACCCTTTCTCATTCAGCCCGCACAGGGGCAGGAACTTCTTCCTCAACTGGCTCTGACGACGGGAGATTGGCTCGATCTCGGGAGGAGGGATCTCAAGGCAGTCCTGGCCTGCGACAGAAACCTCAGGTCGTCCTCATGGGGAGCCTCAGAAGCCGGAACGATCGAAACCGGGGCAGGATCCATCACTTCCTCGGTAGGGGGAGGGAGCCACTTCCGGAACTCCTCCTCGGAGATCTCCCCTTTACAGAAACTGATGGCCGCGTATATAAGATCCATGTTCAGACTCGGCAACACCATCGGTATCAGTTCGGCGCAGTCACCAACTCCCTCTAGGCGGATAGCCTCCTTCTCGGCCTCAAGATCGGCCTCTCTTTCGTCAAGCTCGGTTTCTTTCCTCACAAGATCATCCCGAGCCCGCGCCATTTGCTCTTCATTGGCCTTCAACTTGGTTTCAGCACTGGCCACCTTGGCCTTCAAAACACCAATTTCAGATTGGGCGGTCTTCAAATCCTCCCGAGCGTTGTCAGCAAGCTTTCGCTCCAGCGCAGCCGCAGCCTTAAGAGCCTTGTTAACTTTGAAGTTCTCGATGGAAGTCAACTCAAGGTTTTGAATCACCCCCCTCCGGTCGGCCAGCTTGGTTTCCGTCTCTGTAAGACGATTCTGAAGTCTCTGGGCCTGACCGCCATCGGACAATAGGCTCAAAAGAAGTCCTTGTTCTTCGCCATAAGGTAAGTGGCCTGCACAAAAATAAAGAAGGTCATGATACGATATGAAGAAAACCGAGAACCGAAGTCAGAAAAGAAAAAGAGAATAGAACTACCTTTGCCATCTGAGAGCTCATCTCGGTGATCACAGCCGGGCGAGATATCCTCATACCTCGAGACCTCCTCAGGAGGAATCACCTCGGCCAATTCATTGAAGGCCGGCACTAAATGGGAAGTGGCCTCCCGGATGTTTTCTCCCAGGTCATCCACCCCGAGGGTTACAAAACCCTTTCGCTTTTTTGAGGAGCCCACGGAAGATTTTTTGCCCCGGCGAGCATCTTTCTTCTTGCCCGGGACAGGATCCTCCTCCTCCTTGGACCAGCTCGGTCTCCTCAGCCCCAAATTGACGCCTCCTCTTCCTCAAAGGCTTCGGCAGACTGGTGAGACGAGCAGACCCCGATGATTGTGCACCAGGAGAAGATAGATCACGAGCAGCCGGCTGAACCCTCCCTTGAGACGCCCTCTCAGCCCCTGCAGAATCAGGTTGTGCCCGGGAAGTTCCTGTTTCAGCATGACCGGCTTTCTTCATGGTACCGGCCAACTTCTCAAGAAATTTTGGCCTCTTCGACATGCCTACAAAAAAAAAAAAGGAAAATCAGGACCCGAGCATATAACAAAGATATCAAACGTGATAAAACAAACAGGGAAGATCATCAAAACAGCCATCAGACACCTACCTATCCGACCAGAGACTTCCGGAGGGATGGTCTGAGTAAGGCCTGACTCAACAAAGGCCGCATCATTGACCAACTTCCTCCAGTGGGCAGCATACCCCCGAGCCCAATGTACCCGCCTCCGAACCTGACAAGAAACCTTTGGAGCATCTCGCCAACAAGCTGGGAGAAACCAGAGAAGTCAGAAACCTAAGAAACTAAGAACAGGAATAAAGAAAGAAAGAAGGGGTATTAAAACTCCTAACCTCCAGCCCTGAAGATGTCCGGAACCGAGACGTCCTCCTCAAACGATCTCAGGACCCGACCCCAATCCCCAGTAGCCCAGAACCAAAAATCCTTGAAATTCTTGTTGGAGTCGGGGAGTTTCTGGACAAGGTTGGACGAGCTATCGTAAGCAGAAAGGTAATACCAACCGTAGTGAGTCTTTGGGTTAGACTTCAAATGGTATAACCTCTTCACCTCTTCCAAGCAAGGTACACCTAAACCTGCCCGATGCCAGACCACATATAAGCCGGCCAGAATCCTCCAGCTATTCAAGCTCAATTGGCAAGGGGCAATCTCCATCTCGGCCAGCATCCAAGCGAAATAACGTTGCATCGGCAGCCGCAGCCCACATTCAAAAAAGATAGGAAGAAGCGCCACCGAGCCCTCATCAGTTGACTAGCACGATCCATTGGGCCGGGAACTTCAAGGGCTATATCTATCAGGATGTCGTATCGTTGCCGCGCAACAGCGCAAGATCATCCTCAGTTATTTTGGAGGGACGATTCATATCCAGAGCCGACGACCCAAGTTCACCGGGCTCCGGGTCCTTCCGAGGAACCCTCTGATGGTAGGAGTCTTGTTCAATCTCAGAGGGAGTAGGGGTAGTGTCAAGGTCTTCTACACTAGGTGCCCCCGAGCCCGAGGAGAGCTCCTCAGCAGGGGGAGCCGAGATATTAGCAGGCTTTTCAGGGGAGGAATTGCC
Organism: Zanthoxylum bungeanum; assembly: GCA_019454045.1. Lineage (NCBI taxonomy): Eukaryota > Viridiplantae > Streptophyta > Magnoliopsida > Sapindales > Rutaceae > Zanthoxylum > Zanthoxylum bungeanum. The sequence continues at coordinate 50,532 of SKCR01024876.1, read as the reverse complement.
GTCAGACATCCCTGACACCCACAGAAAAACAAAGAAGGAAGGGGAAGTCAGTTTGTGGCTACAAGAAACTACTCACGGTTTTCATGTTAGCAAAACAGGTGGTCTCTAAAAGTGCCCTAAAGCAGAACCCGGCAAACCATAAATCTTTTCCTAGCAAACACAGATTCATAAAAAACGAAAGAGGAAGAAGTCATTCAGAAGACTTACTTGTTCTTCTCAGAAAAGGCAGAAGGTTGTTCAGTGCGGGTGTGCCCGTTCCTTATGTTCACAGCACAGAAGAAGAAAAAGACCACGGTTGAACTTCGGAAGCACGAAGTTGGGCAAATCACAGAGATATTTGCAGAAAAGAAGAAGAAATTGCCGAAAAAGATTGAACAGTGAAAGCCTCGCCCTTTTATAGTCATGGCAAAGACGCTCGTGACCATTGGATCTAAGGAAGAGCCCGGATGAACGCCAAGTGTCGACTGCAAAAGGGGTCTCCCAAGTTCAAACAGACGGCTGAGATCAGCCCACTGCGAAGACGCCTCTGCACGGTCGATTCGTCCCCTCTTTTGGCGGGAACCCGGCGGATGTTTGACAAGTGTCAAAATTAGAAGAAACCCTAAAGTTGATTTGATAGGCATTTAAACGGACGTGACTGATTGCGTGTCTCGAGACGAAACGCTTAAAAAGAGGCAACAAAGCATTTCTCGACCCAAGACCGACCTCCAACAGAGCAAGTCAGAAACACCTTCTTTGTGTAGTTCCCGGCACCAACTTGCACGCTTGTTGGAACCGAGAACTAGGGGACAGATGTTGATGGTGTTTTCAGGCACTATAACATTTAAGAGAGCACGACGAGGACAGAAGGGTAAATTCCTGGCTGGTTGAGATCATCAGAAACCGACCCGACCACAACATGTGAAGACCGACCACTTTGGTTCGTATGACCGAGCACTTTAAGGTCGGCAGGAACACTCTCAGCATAAAAGACTGTCATGACCGACCACATAAAAACCGACCAGACGGCAAGACGCGTTAAGATGACGACACTCTATTCTAACTAACGGATAAGATAAGCGAGTTATCCTACTTTCACAAGGAAATTGAGTCAGAATCCGAAAAGGAAGAAGAAAAGAGAAGGGACATCAGGCTGGGAATCCTTGCAAAAGAAGAGACTAAGTTCAAATAGGATTTCTTATACAAATAGGAGTCTGATTTCTGTATTACTATAAATAGGAGAGCATAGTATGTGTAAAAGGCATCCTAAAAAATCATAAGATCACCAACAAAACTAGTGATCTGAATCTTCAAGCTCTGACTTGTAGAGATTTGAGAAGTGTTTGAGTAATAAAAGTACCATCCCTTTTGTGTCCGTGACGTAGGTCAGATATCAACAAAAGCACATAGTGTTTGAGTACCTTGTGATTTCTGTGTTTATGTGTTATCGCTAAGTTAGATCTAAATTTGGTTCCCCCATTAAATCCCCTTGTTGTTTACCCTAAAGCGGTCCCCCATAAACAATTCACTATTGAGGGAGGATTTTCTCGGGAGTGATATTCCAATATTACCCTGAGACCAAAATCAGCCGTCAACAGAAAATATATATTCCTTAATGAAAATTATACAACCCTTTGGATTGAAAGTTATTAGAGGGTTATAACCATTAAATGAATATATAAATTAAAAAAGAGGTACATTTACAAAAGTAACCCTCCATGTGTATAAACATGAGTCCTTGGGCTCATTTTATTAATTCTTTCAATTCTTTCACAAGTCTTAGGCATATTAGAGAGTTTAAGATGTCTACATAAAAGAAAAAATTTATACCATTTTCCTAGTGCGTCTTCTTAATCAAAAAGAGTGTCCCTTAGTAAAAAAGTAACCAAGTATTATGGGAGAACGTTAGCCACAAGAGATCCGTAGTGCACTGAGGCGTATCTAATAAGTTCTTAAGGAAATATTGAACACTCGACTTGGTTTTGTTCTTCATTTTCAGGTTTTTCTAACTCACAGTTTTGTTGTTTGAATGCATGATTGTTGTCTCCACAAATGGTTTATGAATTTGCATGAATATAATTTGCATGTTTAATTGAATTACAACGCATCCCGACAACAATCTTAAGAACTTATTAATTTAAATATATTGTTAACTCTGATTTATGCATTTGTCATTCATCTATTTCTCTTAAAAATATATTTTTTTTGCATGAAATATACGTAAGGGCGTTCGAACGCATGTCGAACGTATATGAAACACACAGTGCTCCACATTTTCGTTAGAACGTAATGACGAATGTCACTCGAATGCAAGCTCTCTAGAAAGGTTCATTCGAACGCGTTATCAAACGCTGCATGAACGTGAACTCTTTAGAAAAATTCATTTGAACGGTTGAATGAATATGACATTAACGCAAGTCGTATATGGATATTTTCATACTTGAATTAATTTTGGTCAAACGACATATATAATAATTATAACACCCCGCCAAAGACAGGATGCTACCGGTAGGAGACAGGATTAACCCATCTCCATAAGCCTCTGAATTTACCGAAAATTCGGCATGATGTATCCTAAAACTGGACAACCTGGATCATAGTTTAGCATCAAAAGGCAATCTAAGAATACTCCAAACCAATAAAAGGACCTTAGGTCCACACAAATCTCATCAAAATCATATCCTAAGGGCGCCGCCCACACTATCTATCAACACCCAAGGGCTATGTGCCCACCATATCATAAACAATCAAAACTTTAACTTATTATACAAATCACATGCTCAGCACGATAAATAAAACAATAAATTAGATATCATAATCTTCTAAAAATTTTCCCATGACACTTGCAAGGGTGACTGCCACTTGGGTGATCCACGTCTCGAACATGACTTCAAGGTTTGAGTGGTTGACACATCTGGTAGCCAACCTGCAAAACTAGCAACAGATTTGGTGTGAGTTATTAAAACTTAGTAAGTAACAATGCTAGTATTACAAACAAACAAATCAAACATACCAACAGTTTATCAAATTTATTAAATTACTACAAGTTCGATTTATTAGCTTATTATTATCCTTTATGCTTAACCCATGTCAAATTCTCATATCTACATATTCACATATACAGCAAACTATTAACCAAACATCTAAATCATACAATATGTCCTTTTACATAGAAACCATTCCAATCACAAGAAACTTGAAGTCACATTCTTAAACTTTATTACGAATGCACATCTATGAAATACCATCAATTCGGTAAACCAAATAAACTTTCTTCTATACCAAAACAAACCTCATTTATCTTTCTTCAAATACGACAACCTTACAATAGCTTAACATTCAGGATTCATATGCACTCGTACATACTGTAGTACACTTTTCTTATATATATGCAATTACCATTTTAGAGTTCTTAAACATATACATACATTCCAATACAACTTAACAAACACGCGTTATAACATCTAATGCTCACATTAGTTTTCAAATTCATTTATTCATTTCTCATAAGCATACACTATCCGTATATTTTACGAGTTCTTGTAGGGTTTTCCAGGTCAAACCAAGATCAATTAAGCAATAAATCATGTGAATACAACAAAGTAAGAATGCGGAAAATACTCACTTTGATCAGATTTTGGATGCGTTGAACAAAAATTTTTCCTCCTTGATGAATTCGGCCAAGGTCTCATTTGAATGTGAAATCCAAGCTCCAAGCTTTGTTGTTGATTCCAAGCTCAAGGATTGGTTTCCCTATCACCTCATATGATTCTTTGTGTGCTAGCACCTTTGAAAATTTGTAACAAATCTTCCAATTTTCCCTTTTGAAATTCGGCCAAGCCTAAGAAATTTTGGGAGGAAAAATCTGCACTTGGGCGTGACATAGAAAGAAGAGAAAGAGAAGGAAATTTGTGTAATTTGATTTCAAAAAACAAAATTAAAGATATACCAAAGATGGTATATGTCTTTCAACTTTAGAAAATGTGTTTTACAAGTTATCTACACATCATCACCCACTTCACCTAATACCATCACCAAAAAGTGATGAGAAAGACAAATGATGTGACTTGTGGGCCCCACTTGATTCAAAATCCGAGTGGACCCGCAACACATCTCGGGCTCGGGTTCGCTAATTCCGAATTAATGATTTTCCGTTACGACGTAATTAAATCAAATTTAAATAATTATGCCTAGTAAAATAACTATTCACGTCGCTCGCGAATTAATTCTAAATTAATTTGTTTGCCTGAATTAAAATCTAATTTTAATTCCTCGTCGAAATCTAATTTCGTTTAATATATCGAATATATTATTTTATCGATTAATTCCAAATTAATCGTTCTCTCTCTTTAAATATTATTTTATCCCAGATAAAATCTCTCCGCTATTAATCTTAGATTAATTTTCTCTCTCATCTAATTAATCCCAAATTAATTATCTTCGAGTCATACGTCATCGGTGAATCTTCGGGAAGCGACCCATGAGATCCCTGGATATGTTGGTAGTAAATCCGGTCATCGGACTATCCGAACACGTACGTACCTTGTACTATATTTTTACCGATTTACGAGACATTGTTGGCTTCTAGCAAAGCACCGTGCCTACCCAATTCTCCAGAAATATTATTAAAGGAGTATATAATCTATGTCAGACGTAGTATATGTAGTATTGCGTATTGCGATCTAGTACCGGATGTCACATGCTAGGCCTGGGGCTGGAATTGTGTCTGCCCCGTATGAAGCATAAATCGGATCTCTGGTAACTAGTCTCTCTAATCGGATAAACATGACCTAGTCATATTATCCCGATGACTGCAGTACATAAGAGTACTAGTTCCGTATCCTACGTGATCATCATCTTCATATGACTGAAGTGATACTTCCATCTTGACATCACACCCAATACACTACGATTCTCAATATACCCAGAAGAGGCTTACACAGAACCTGTTAAAGTCCCGGACGATCAAAACCAAAGTATATTGATTGTCGCAAGTATTAGCGATGCAAGTCTCAAGTTAAGACCAAATACACCTACCCTGATTCGGACTTCCATAGACACATAGTCATACTACCAATGGAATTCCGAGGGGTCTATCCAGAGCGAAGCTGTTTCCGTACCTTCGGTAAACACAACCTCCTATTACACTTACATGAGTATCCAATACCCAAATATATGAGAACTATGTCGTTATGCTCCCATAACGCGCATAAGTGCAATACTAGTCTATTCCGCATTATCGATGTCCAATCTCGATAATACTACGACTAGGGATGTTTTAATGATTAAACCTTAGTGGATTAATATTGTCTCATATCTTATTAATCCGGAACTAATCATATGGACTTTTATCATTTATATATCCCAATAATCCAATTACAAATGATAAAAGAGCAATTTCCTTTGTCCCATAGTTAATTTGTACAATAATACCATGTTTTGTACAAATAGTGATGCTGTGGGTCATAATTGTCCAACAGTTCTATCATACACACACATACATACACACAAACATACATGCAATCATCGTGTAGCCAACCACGAAGCACACATAACAATCAATACACCAGAGAACACATTGTTAAATAATACAAACATATGGCTGGATTACGCACACAATGCTTGTACGAGACTCATTACCTATTTTAGAATAGGTATGATATGAATTCTCTTCGAACGAATTCCTAACTATCTCGACTACTACACATCGAGACTATCAACCGATCAACATATACACATCACACATAACACGTGACACAATTTTATCACACGATCTAACATACACAAGCACATACATGTCAAACATTGCTTATCATATGGTATATATACGTATATACATCAAACATATATTCATACGTATTACTTCAAGTTCATATACCATAGAGTTTAACAATCTTCATGACTTTTAATTATCAATCAAATACACACTGTTTCCAGAATTCATATCAGAAATATTAATTCATAAACACATTCATTTGTACATGTACTTTACTCATTCAAAGAGCTTAGCTTATACCAATTTAGAAAATCATGGTTTGCCTCCATTCACCGATTCTGTATACCCAACTTATACACGTCTGAACTGTTGGACAATTATGACCCATAGCGTCACTATTTGTAAAAGACATTGTGGTTTTTGTACAAATTAACTATGTGACAATAGAAATTGCTATTTTATCATTTTGTAATTAGATTACTTGAATATATAAAAATGATAAAAGTCCTTATGATTAGTTCCGGATGAATAAGATATGAGATAATATCAATCCACGAAGGTTTAATCATTAAATATCCCTAGTCGTAGTATTATCGAGACTGGACATCGATAATGTAGAATAGACTAGTATTTCACTTGTGCGTGTTATGGAAGCGTAACAGTAAAATTCTCATATATTTAAGTATTAGATACTTATGCAAGTGTGATAGGAGGTTGTGTTTGCCGATGGTACGGAAATAGCTTCGCTCTTGATAGACTCCGCGGAATTCTATTGGTAGTATGACTATGTGTCTATGGGATCCGCATCAGGGTAGGTGTATTTGGTCTTAACCTGAGACTTGCATCGCTAATACTTGCGACAATCAATACGCTTTGGTTTTGGTCGTCCGGGACTTTAACAGGTTCTGTGTACGCCTCTTCTAAGTTTATTGAGAATCGTAGTGTATTGGGTGTGATGTCAAGAAGGAAGTATCACTTCAGTTATATGGAGATGATGATCACGCATGGATACAAAACTTGTTCTCTATTATGTTGCAACTATCAGGATAATATGACAAGGTCATGGTTATCCGATTATAGAGACTAGTTGCCTGTGATCTGATATATGCTTCGTACGGGGCAGACACTATTCCAGCCCTAGGTCTTGCATGTGACATCAGATACTGGATCTCAATACGCAATACTACGTATACTACACTGACAAATTTATATATTTCTTATAGAATATTTCTAGAGAATTGGGTAGGCACGATGCTTTGCTAGAAGCCAACCATGTCTTGTAAATCGATAAGAACGTGGTACGAGGTACGCACTTATTCTGATTGTCCGACGACCGGATTTACTCTCACATATCCAGGGATCTCATGGGTCGCTTCCTGAAGATTCACCGATGACGTATGATACGAACATAATTAATATGAGATTAATTAGAAGAGAGAGAAAATTAATCTGGGATTAATTACGGCGATAATTTATCTGGGATACAATTCGAATAGAAGAGAGAGAACGAATAATTTGGAATTAATCGATAAAATAATATATTTGATATATTAAATGAAATTAGTTATCAAAGCAGAATTAAAATTGGATTTTAATTCGGGCGAACGAATTAATTTAGAATTAATTCGTAAGCGATTTTCGTAATAATTTTGCGAGACATTATTATTTAATTAAATTTGATTTAATTAAGTAGCAACGGAAAATTCGTTAATTCGGAATTAACGAACCCGAGCCCGAAGTGTGTTGCATCACCCGACTTGAATTTTGAATATAAAGTGGGGCCCACTTCACTACATCACTAGTCACTTTTGTGATGGAAGTTAAATCAACTTTTTGTGATGTGAGTCCAATCACCTTTTTGGTGATGGAGGTGGTTGAGAGCATTAAATGTATTTTGCTCTCAACATACTTGCTTTTTGGTTTTGAATAAACCATATACACACTTTTGTATTGACTTGGTCAAAAGTGGTAATTTTTTTTAACAACAAACAAAACACAAAAGCTCTCATCTCTCCTTCTCATTACCGTGAGTTGCTCACTCCAAAAGGAAGATTTTTGTTGCAAATTTCTTCCATATCTAGCACTTAAAGAGTCAACCAAGGTGTTAGGGAACAATCCCTTGAGTTTGGAATTGATTCACCAAGCTTGGAGCTCTTCATCAACATACAATCAAAGAAGATCTTGGAGCACTTCTCAAAGAGGAATTTTTTGATATTCTCTACATCCACTTATCCGATCGTTGTAAGTAATTTTTCCGCTATCTTACTTTGAGTATTCACATGTTTTATGCTTAAATAGATCATTGGCATGTTCTTAGAGAACCCAACAATGGTATCAGAGTGCCAAATTAAGCATGAAATTGATTAGGGTTCATAATCTTGAATTTGGGTATTTTTGCTTGGAGCATGATTTTATCAAATTGATTGTTTGAGTATGCTTAGATTATGATAACTTAGAGTTATGCATGATTAATTTTATGAAAAATTGATTAGATAATTTTTCCCCAAATTGTATGGCTTGGCCGAGAGTTTGAAGCCCTAATGTCATGGTGATTTTTGATTTTTAGACCATTGGATGTGTTTAAAATGCTTGAGTATATTGATTTGTGATTTAATTGGATTGAAATCAAAATCGAATAAAAAACCTAAATTGCCGTGATTAAAGAGCATTTTATGAGTTGATTTTGTTTCAATTGTGTTGGACATGTATTGAAAATAATAAAGCATGATTAATATAATTAAATTGGTGTTTTGGAAATGTTAATTTAACTAATTAATTATGGCTATACACTTTAATTAAATAAATTGTGATATTTGGAATATTGGAATTTAATTAATTAGGCTTAATTTGGAATTGGGCTAAAATTGTTATATTTGGGCCTAATGGGCTGGTTGGGCCAAGTTGGTTTAGGACAATTGGATTGGATCCAAATTGGGCCTAAAACCATTCCGTTAAGTCCAATATAATTAATGGGCCTTTTAAATTTAATTGGGCCTAATGGGCCGAAATTAATTTTATGGCAAATATGGTGATTCCTTTATTAGGCCTTGGCATTTGGGTTTGACCCATATTGGCCAAAGCCCATGCCTTATGAATTAATTAAAAGCCCATTGGACTTTAATTAATTGACATTGGATGTTAATTGGGCCTTTGAGACCCATTAAGATGGATTTAGAATCTAAGTCTAAAATGCACATTGATAAAGTGTAATTATTTAATTTAGAATTAAATACGAATTAGTATTGAATACAAATTAAATCCGATTTAAAATTATAGTTTGATATAATTCAAGAATTCGCACTTTGAGTACTTATTCTTAAACGGGTTGGACTCGCGCAAATCAAATTGTTGTTTGAACATTGGATGATCATTTAATTTAAAGATTAATTAATTGGATTAGATTGATTGAATAACATGCTTTGTGTGAATACATGGATGTATTGTATGAATAATGTATATCGGATGGATATTAGACGGGTGAGGGCAATTTTGGAAATTATTGTAATAAATTTAGAATTTATTAAATTGGACCTGCGTGTCCAGCCTTTATCTCTTGACTCTTTGTAATTATCTTCTCACCAATTCCCCTCAATGTTAATGAGGTTTCTTTATTGTATTATGTAATTGGATAGAAGTTAGAATAGTGCTAGCCGGGGAGAGGAAATTGAGTGATTTGTTCTAGGAACAATTTGTTAAGTATCAATCCGCATATCATTATTATTTTATTCATGCCTTATTATGCTTTTAGAATGCATGCTTAAGGGTGTATGATGAGACCTAATCAAAGATAATAAATTGGTTGCCAATTTACGCGAAAAACCCTCAATCAAATATTAAGCGTTTTCCTTCCATTGAATGGTTCTTTCTCAAGATCCAAGATTGGCATTGGTTTGTTGGCCAAAGTCAAGATCAATGTCCATCGCGGATGTGTTTGAACCATGAAAGCTTTGTTCCATATCGCATGTCTTGGGCAAGTTGTGATTTGTTGGCCAAAGTCAATGCCACTTCTTGTTCATCAACATGGATTACGAAGTTTTCCAAGGTCAATGGGTCCCGCTTAACTGGAATCATTAAGCTTGTTGAGCCAAAGTCAAGGCTTAGTTGATTCAGAGGAAAAATGTTAGGAAAAATATATTGGATATATTGGCATATATATTGTATATTGTTTCGGACTTGGAGGTCCACCTACCAATCTAGGAATTGGATGAGATCCAATTGATCTTAGAGATCTACCTAGTTAAATATCATACAGCTTGTTGGTCAAAGTCAAGGTTGTGTGTTATTTAACAGGATCCTAGCCCACTAGGAACTAGGTTTCCCGAGTACTCAACAGAGGTTAGAGGCTCGCCGAAAAATAGTGGGATGCTAGTATTGAATTTGCAATTTCGTTCAAATACTTGCCAATACGCGCTTTCAAATTATTTCGTCATTTTATGTATTTATTAGTTGGACTAATATTTTATTATTTTCTTATAACAGTTGGACTGTACCCAAAAATCGTTAATTGAATAGTTAGACTATTGCAATTAAGATGGCTGGAAAGATCGGGGTTAAAGACATTATCATGGGCAAAAATATCTTTAATAATGCAAACTTTCCTGACTGGGATATGAACCTCAGGATTGTCCTGGGGGCTGAGAGAATGCTCTATGCGATATAGAGGCCTCTCGGGCCTAAGCCCGGAAATAGCAGCCGCTTGAGCTTGAGCTTTGGAAAACTCATAGCGATGACAACTTAACTGCTCAATCATCATGCTCGCTGTAATGACCCCTCAATTTCGTCGCCAGAATAAGGGATTGATCCCTATACTATGATGGCAAAATTGAAGGACCTTCATCGATCTAACCTTAGATCGCAAATGTATGAATTGCAGAAGAAGCTCTTTCACTCTCGAATGTCAGATGGTACATCTGTCGAGCACCATGTGTCGCAGATGATTGCTGACATCGAACAGCTGGGTCAGCTAGGCATAACCTTTGAGGCTGAGACTTCTATAGATTTGATCTTGTAGTCTCTTCCTGACAGCTAGAGCGGGTTCATCATGAACTATAATATGATGAACCAAGACCATACTCTTGGAGAATTGATGGCAATGCTGCGTGAAGCAAGAAAATGAGCTTTTGAAGGGCAAAAATCGTGAGGCGCACTTCGCTTCAACATCTCAGTCTGCCAAGGCTTGGCCAAAGGCTACTGGTGGTGTAAAGAAGAAGAATAAGAAGGGAAAGGCCAAATCATCAAAGTATTTTGGGAAGGCTAAGGACAAATCCCAAGATGTCTGCCTACAGTGTGGCAAACGGGGTCACTGGAAGCATGACTGCCGTGAGTACAAGGCGCACATGAAGGAAATCAAAGCGGGAAAGGCACCGGCTTCAGGTATGTTTGTTATAAAAATAAACATGTCTACTTCTAGTTTTAAAAATTGGATTTTTGATTCTGGTTGTGGTACTCATATATGTACTGATGTGCAGGATCTGCAGATTAGCAGGAGACTGGCCTCAGGGAGATTGATCTACGAGTTGGAAACGGGACCATAGTCGCTGTTTTGGCTGTAGGGACTTATATTTTGGAACTTGCCATCGGGGCATGTACTAAACTTATCAGACTGTTATTATGTACCTAGTTTGACTAGAATATTATTTCTGTATCTTGTTTAGCCCAATGTGGGTATACTTTTGTATTTAGAAACCCTGGGTGTTTTATGTATAAAAATGATATTGAGATATGCAGTGCTGATGTGTATAATGGTCTTTATATTTTGAATATAAATCAATCTCAAACACATATAATGTAACAAACAAAAGGCTTAAATTAAGTAACAAAGATGAAACTTATATGTGGCATTGTCGTCTGGGACACATTAACAAGACTCGCATATCCACACTTTCGAAAAGTGGGTACTTGAATGGATTTGATCCAAATTCATATGACATCTGCGAATCTTGTTTATTAGGAAAAATGCCTAAAACACCTTTTAGCAGTAACGGTGCATGTGCCACCGAACTGTTAGCCCTCGTTCATAGTGACGTATGTGGGCCCATGTCTAGCCAGGCTAGAGGTGGATATGAATACTTCGTAACCTTTACGGATGATGCATCACGTTATGGTTATGTGTATCTTATGAGACACAAGTCGGAAAATTTTGAGAAATTCAAAGAGTTTCGACACGAAGTAGAAAAATAGACCGGCAAAAGTATTAAAACATTACAATCGGACCATGGTGGATAATACTTGAGCAATGAGTTTCTCGATTACTTGAAAGCGTATGGTATTCTTTCACAGTGGACTCCTCCTGGAACACCTCAATTAAACGGTGTGTCAGACGGAGAAACCGAACTTTGTTGGACATGGTAAGGTCGATGATGAGTCGCACTGAGCTACCTATTTCCTTCTGGGGATATGTATTGAACAGTGCAATACTTATTTTGAATAAGGTTCCATCAAATTCTGTTCAACAGACTCCGTATGAAATATGGACAGGAAAAAACCGGGTTTCTCATTCCTGAAGATTTTGGGTTGCTAGGCATACGTTAAACGTTTGGATGGTACCAAACTTGAACCTAAATCAGATAAGTGTCTATTTGTAGGTTATCCTAGGGAAACCAAATGATATTACTTCTACAACCCACAAGAGAACAAAGTATTTATTGCTCTACATGCGGTTTTCCTTGAGAAGGAATTCCTAAATGCAGTGGTAAGTGGGAGGAAAGTAGAACTCGATGAAAATCTTAGTGATACTGTTCTTGGCACCGATTCCTTAATGGAACATGAACAGTTTATCAGGGATGAGACTGTACCACAATCTTCGAATACACAAGAACCGCGTAGGTCAGAGAGAGTCAGAAAACAACCTGAGAGGTATGGGTTTCTGATCTCACCTCATGTGGATATTAATCTTATTGAGGAAGACGAATCGGCTACGTATGAGGAAACGATACAAGGTATCGACTCCGGTTTATGGCAAGATTCCATGAAATCCGAAATGGTTTCCATGTACACCAACCAAGTTTGGACACAGGTTGATGCACCAGAAGGCGTAAAGTCTATTGGTTGAAAATGGGTCTTCAAGAAGAAAACTGACATGGATGGCAACATACAAATGTACAATCTAGGCTTGTAGCAAAAGGGTATCGTCAACGACATGGTGTCGATTACGACGAAACTTTTACCCAGTTGCCATGATTAAATCCATTCGGATAATGCTTGCTATTGCTGCATATTTCGATTACGAAATATGGCAGATGGACGTCAAAAACATTTCCTTAACGGAAACCTTTTGGAGGATGTTTATATGCAACAGCCTGACAGTTTTGTCGTACCAAAACTTGCAGACAAGGTTTATAAGTTAAATCGATCCATTAATGGTTTGAAGCAAGCATCGCGTTCTTGGAACCAACGTTTTGATGAGATCATAAAAGAATATGATTTCGTTCAAAACGAGGATGATCCTTATGTATATAAGAAGGTTAGTGGGAGCGCACTGACATTCATTGTCCTTTACGTTGATGATGTATTACTTATTGGCAATGACATTCCCATGCTACAATCGGTGAAAGCTTGGCTTTCATTAAAATTTTCCATGAAAGATCTGGGAGAAGTAGCCTTTATTCTGGGAATAAAGATCTACTGGGATAGATCTGGAAAATTGTTTGGTCTCTCCCAGAGCACGTACATTGACAAAGTGTTGAAGAGATTCAATGGAACACTCTAAGAGGGGACTGTTGCCAGTGTCACATGGCGTAACTCTATCTAAGGACATGTGTCCTAAAACTCAAGATAAGAACGACAACATGAGTCGGATCCCGTTCGTTTCTGCAGTCGGATCGATCATGTATGCCATGATATGTACACGACCTGATGTCTCTTATGCTTTGAGCATGTGTAGTCGCTATTAGGCCGATCCAGGTGATGGTCACTAGGTTGCGGTTAAGAACATCCTTAAGTATCTTAGACGAACTAGGCATGTGTTGTAATCTATGGAGATGGAGAACTTGAGGTAACTGGGTTTATCGACGCAAGTTTCCAAACCGATAAGACGACTGTAAGTCACAATCTGGGTACATATTTTGTTTGAACAACGAAGCAGTAAGCTGGAAATCTTCCAAGCAAGAGACTGTTGCCGATTCAACAGCAGAAGTGGAATACATCACTGCAGCTGAGGCAGCAAAAGAGGCAGTTTGGATCCGTAAATTCCTAATTGGATTAGGAGTAGTTCCGTTAGCAGCTGAGCTCGTTCCATTGTATTGTGACAATAACGGGGCTATAGCGCAGGCTAAGGAACCGCAGTCTCATCAACGATCCAAACATGTTCTTCGACGTTTCCATCTGATTCGTGAGATCATACATCGTGGCGATGTGAAGATCGAGAAGGTTGCATCAGATGACAACATTGCAGATCCGCTAACGAAAGTTATTCCTCAGTAAAAATTTGTTGGACAATTATGAGCCATATCGTCACTATTTGTAAAAGACATTGTGGTTTTTCTACAAATTAACTATGTGACAATGGAAATTGCTATTTTATCATTTTGTAATTAGATTACTTGAATACATAAAAATGATAAAAGTCCTTATGATTAGTTCTGAATTAATAAGATATGAGACAATATCAATCCACTAAGGTTTAATCATTAAATATCCCTAGTCGTAGTATTATCGAGGCTGGACATCGATAATGCAGAATAGACTAGTATTGCACTTGTGCGTGTTATGGAAGCGTAACAACATAATTCTCATATATTTAAGTATTGGATACTTATGCAAGTGTGATAGGAGGTTGTGTTTGCCGATGGTATGGAAACAGCTTCACTCTGGATAGTGTTGGACAGTTATGACCCATAGTGTCACTATTTGTACAGATCATGGTGTTGTTGTACAAATTAACTATGTGACAAAGGAAATTGCTCTCTTATCATTTGTAATTAGATTACCAAGATGTATAAATGATAGGAGGTCCTTATGATTAGTTCCTGGATTGATATGATATGAGACAGTATCAATCCACGAAGGTTTAATCATTAAATATTCCTAGTCAGAGTATTATCTAGATTGGACATCGATAATGCGGAAAAGACTAGTATTACACTTGTGCACGTTCTGGGAGCATAACGGCATAGTTCTCATAAATTTGGGTATATGATACTCATGCAAGTGTAGTAGGAGGTTGTGTTTTACCGATGGTACGGAAAACATTTTTGCTCTGGATAGACCCCTCAGAATTCCATTGGTAGTATGACTATGTGTCTATGGAAATCCGAATCAGGGTAGGTGTATTTGGTCTTAACCTGAGACTTGCACCGCTAATACTTGCGACAATCAATGTACTTTGGTTTTGGTCGTCCAGGGCTTTAACCGGTTCTGTGTATACCTCTTCTGGGTATATTGAGAATCGTAGTGTATTGGGTGTGATGTCGAGATGGAAGTATCACTCCAGTCATAGTGGAGATGATGATCACTTAGGATACAAAACTGGTTCTGTTATGTACTACAGTCATCGAGATAAATATTTATTAAAGAGAGAGAACGATTAATTTGGAATTAATCGATAAATTAATATATTCGATATATTAAACGAAATTGGATTCGACGCGGAATTAAAATTAGATTTTAATTCGGGAAAACGAGTTAATTTAGAATTAATTCGTTAGCGATGTGAATAGTGATTTTGCTAGGCATAATTATTTAATTATGTCGCAACGGAAAATTCGTTAATTTGGAATTAGCGAACCCGAGCCCGGAAGTGTTTCCGGACGCACTCGCATTTCGAATTCAAGTGTGGCCACAAGTCACATCAATCGTCAAATCACTAGTCAATCAATTGATGTGATGTCTAGTCACTTTGAGTGATTGACAACCAGTCACTATTCATTGATTGATGGGTGTAGTGTGGATGGCTTAATGCCTTGACTTTTTGAAAGCAAAAATTGGTATTTGATTTTTGAAAATTCAAATAAGTGTATTAGATACACAAAACCATAACACTCTTCTCTCTCATTCCTTCTCATCTCTCTCGGCTTTGAGGCCATTTCTTCCTTCATTTTTTTGTCAAAGCCGAAACTTCAAGGAGAAGCTTAGGAAGTTTTGCGGCAAAATTTCTGGAGTGCTAGCACGCTTTAGGAGTCTTGCGAAGGTGATAGGGAACCGCACCCGTGAGCATGGAATCACATCACAAAGCTTGGAGCTTGGAGGATCATCCATGGCCGAATTTTGGAGGACAAAAATCTGCCCACTGCCGTGAGCTTCATTGATGGGGAAAAGAGTTTTTGTTGTTCATCGCATCGCTCAACCGATCATTGTAAGTATTTCGCAACTTCTTTGAGTATTCGCACATGTGTTTCATTGCTTGATTTGATCCCGGTTAGACCGTAGAAACCCAATAATGGTATCAGAGCAAGGTTGAGCATGAAACTTGAACTTAGGGTTAAAATTGGGTAAATTGATTTTGAGCATGATTTGATAAAATTATTTGATTGAGTATGCTTGAATGATGTTTAATTGAAGTTGGATGTGATCAATTTCATGAAAATTGATTTGGAACAATTTTCCCCAAATTGGTGAGGCTTGGCCGAATGGTACCCTATTTTGTGGCTCTTGGTGATTTTTGATTTTAGCCATTGGATGTGTTTGAAATGATTGGATGTATTAATTTTTGGTTTAATTGGATTGAAATCAAAATTGATATACATAATCCCCAATTGTCGTGAGCTTAGAAGCATGAAATGAGTTTGATTTTTGATTAAAATGTGTTGGACATGTTTTGATGATATTGAGCATAATTAATTGTACAAATTTGTGTTTCAGAAATATTAATTTGGGTAATTAATTATGACATACACTTTGGTTAATTAAGTTATGAAATTTGGAATTTTGATAATTTAATTAATTGGGCCTATTTTGGAAATTGGGCTTAAAAGTTGTAATTGGGCTTAAATGGGCTTGATTGTACCAAGATTGGTTTAGGCTAAATTGGTTGGATCCAATTGGGCCCAAACCATATCCATAAAGTCCAATTATGACTAATGGACCTTTAATATTTAATTGGGCCTAAATTGGTTTCTTGGCAATAAGGGTGATTCCTTAAATGGGCTTTGGTATTTGGGTTTGACCCATGTTGACCAAAAGTCCATGCCTTAAGAAATTAATTAAAAGCTCATTGGACTTTAATTAAATTAACATTGGATGTTAATCAGGCTTTGAGACCCGTAGCGATTAGATTTAGAATCTAAGTCGTAAAGGTTCGTTAATAAAGTGTAATATTTAATTTGGAATTAAATAAATGAATTAATATTAAATGCAAATTAAATTGGATTTAATGTTGTAGTTTAATTTAATTCAAGAATTCGTACTTTGAGTACTTATTCGCAAAACGAGTTTGACTCGCGCAAAATCAAATCGTTGTTTGAACATTGGATGATCATTAATATTCAGATTAATTAATTGGATTAGATTGATTGATAACATGCTTGTGTGAATACATGGTTGCGATGCATGAATAATGTATATCAGATGGATATTAGATGGGTGGGGAAATTTTGGAAATTATTGTAATAAATTTAGAATTTATTAATTGGACCTGCGTGTCCAGCCTATTACCCCTTCTTCATTTTCATCTTTGTATTTCTCTTCTCACCTATTCCCTAAAGTAAATGAGGTTTCTTTAGAAGTGTTATGTAACGGGTAGAAGTATACATGTGCTAGAGGGAGAGAGGAAAGGGAGAGATTTGTTCTAGGAACAATATGTTAAGTATTCATCCGTATATCATTATTATATTTACTTACGCGCCTTATTATGATGTGTTAGAATGCTGTTTAAGGGTGTATGATGATGAGACCTTAACAAAGATAATTAATTGGTTGCCAATTGCACGCGAAAACCCTCAACATCATATTAAGCGTTTTTCCTTCCATTGAGTGATTCTTACTCAGATCTAAGAATGACATTGTTTGTTGGCCAAAGTCAAGACCTTTGTCCGTCGAGGATGTGTTTGAATCATGAAGGCTTTGTTCCATATTGGTGTCTTGTCCAAGTTGTGATTTGTTGGCCAAAGTCAAGATCACTTCTTGTCCATCGACATTGATTACGAAGCTTTCCAAGGTCATGGGTCACACTTAATTGGGATCACTAAGTTTGTTGTGCCAAAGCCAATGCTTAGTTGATTCAGAGGAAAAAGGTTAGGCAATATATTGGATATATTGGCATATATATGATATATGTTTCGGACTTGGATGTCCACCTACTGGATCTAGGAATTGGATGGGATCCAATTGATCTTAGAGATCTACCTAGTTAATTATCATACAATTTGTTAGCCAAAGTCAAGATTGTGTGTTATTTAACGGGATCATAGCTCACTAGGAAATAAGGTTTCCTGAGGACTCCACAGAAGGTTAGAGGCTCGCTGAAAAATTGTGGGAGGCAAGTATTAATTTACAATATTCGTTTAGTACTTGCCATACTCGCTCATATCATTTTTCATCAAATAATTATATATTAGTTGGACTAATAATTAATGTTGTTTTAATTAAACAGTTGGACTGTATTCAAATTATTTCATTTATAGTTGATTATATAATTGGATTATAGTAATCAATATATTTGAATTAACAATTAAATTATAGTTGATTATATAGTTGGACTATAGTAATCATTAATAATAGTACCTAAAAATCGTTGATTAAATAGTTGGACTATTAGAATCAAGATAGTTGAAAGATTAGTGTTTAAAACATAATCCTGGGTGAAAATGTATTTAACGACTTTATTTTTCAAATTGGGAATAAAACTTCAGGATAATCCTGAAAACTAAGAGGTTACTTTATTTGATAAAATAACATCTTAACCCTAAGCCCGAAATTAAGCAAATAGTAGAGCATGATCTTTGGAAGATTCATGTGATGATAACTTTAGTGCTTAATCAATTAAGCTTGCCAAATAGACTTCTTAATTTCTTAAATCAAAACTTAGGATTAGATCCTTATAGTATGATATTGAAATTGAAAGATCTTCATAGATCTATTCTTAGATCTTAGAAGTTCTAAATTGCAATAGTAAACTCTTGGAGAGTTAATGGCTATACTCAAGGAGTCAAAGCCAAAAGTTTACAATAAGGCAAGAAGCGCAAGGCGCGCATCTTATTTCGACATTCCGGAAGGCCAAGGCTTGGCCAAAGGCTTCTGGGGTACCGAAAAGGGAAAAGGCAAAATCATTATAATCTTCTGGGAAGATAAAGGACATATCCCAAGATGTCTGCCTTAATTGTGGCAAACGGGGACACGGAAGCGTGACTGTCGTATGGACAAGGCAGACATGAAGGAATTGAAGACGGGCAAGGCTCTGACTTCAAATATGTTTGTCATAAACATGTTCACTGCTAGTATTAAAATTGGATTTTCGATACTGGATGTGGTACATAATATGCATTGATGTACAGAATCTGCTGTAAGCAGGATACTGACTTCAGTTGAGATTTATCTTCGAATTGAGAACGGGACAAAAGTCGCTGTTTTAACCGTAGAAATCTAAGTTTAGGAACTACCCTTTGGGTGTGTACTTAAATTAGGAAACTGTTACAATGTAACTAGTTTGACTAGATACATTATCTCTATATCATGGTTTAACCCGTTGCGGGTATACCTTTATATTCTAGAACACTAAAGTGTTTTATTATATAAAGAGATATTGAGATAAACACATTGGATGTGAATAACAATATTTATATTTTGAATATAAATAAATCTCAAACGTATAACATGACAAACAAATAGCTCAAACTGATTTGATCAAATGAGACTTGTAAGTGGCATTGTTGTCTGGGACATAATTAAACAAGACTCCTATATCCACACTTTCGAAGAGTGGATACTAGGACAAATTTGATTCTATTCAAATAATGTCTACGAATCTAGTTTATTGGGTAAAGTGCCTAAAACACATTTACTTGGTAAAAGTGCAAGTGCCACCGATCTGTTAGCCCTCGTTCATAGTGACGTAAGTAGGCCCATGTCTAGCTAGGCTAGATGAGGATATGAATGTTTCGTGACCTTTACGGATGTGGCATCGCGTTATGGTTATATGTTTCCTTTGAAACACAAATCGGAAACTTTTAAAGTTTCGACACGAAGTAGGCAAACATATCGGGTAAAGTATTAATCCGTCACGGTTAGACCATGATGAAAATACTTAAGCAATAAGTTTCTCGTATACTTGAAAGAGTATAGTATTCTTTCAATGAGGACTCCTCCCGGAACACCTCAATTTGACGGTGTGTCCGAAAAGAGAAACCAAATTCTGTTGGACATGATAAGGTTAATTATAAGTCCATATGAGCTACCATTTCCTTCAACGGATACGCATAAATAGTGCAAGACTTATTTTGAATAAGGTTCCAAAAAAATCTGTTTGACATATTTCATATTAGATATGAACAGGAAAGAAACCGGGTTTCTCATTCCTGAAGATTTGGGAATGCTGGGCATAAGTTTGGATGATACCAAACTAGAACCCAAATCGGATAAGTGCCTAACTTGTAGGTTATCCTAGGGAAACCAAAGTATAATACTTATACAACTCACAAGAGAACAATGTAATTGTTGCTCACCATGTGGTTTTTCCTAAAAGGAATACCTATATGCAGTGGTAAGTGGGAGGAAAGTAAGATTCGATGAAAATCGGAGTAATACTATTCCAAGCACCGATTCCTTAATGGAACACAGATAGTTCATCAAGGATGAAACTATACCAATAATCTTCGAATACACAAGAACCATGTAAGTCGGAGAGAGTCAGAAAACAACCTGAGGTATGGGTTTCTGATCTCACCTCGTAAAGATGTCAATCTTATTGAGGAACACGAACTGACTACATATGAGGTAGTGATACAAGGTATCGACTCCCTATTATGGCAAAGTGCCATGAAGTCCGAAATGGATTCCATGTATACCAACTATGTTTAGACACTAGTTGTTGTACCGCAAGGCATTGTGCCTATTGGTACTGTATAAGTCTTCAAGGATGACATACATGGAAGGCAACATACCAACGTACTAAGCTAGGCTTGTAGCGAAAAGGTATCGTTATCAACATTGTGTCGATTACGAAGAAACCTTTTAACTGTTGCCATTGTTAAATCCATTTGGATAATGCTTGCTGAAGTTGCATGTTTCATTTATGAAATATGGCAGCTGAATGCCAAAACCACTTTCCTTAACGGAAACCTTTTGGAGGATGTTTATAACATCCTGACGATTTTGTCGTACCAAAATGAGCAAACAAGGTTTGCAAGTTAATTCGATCCATGGATGGATTGAAGCAAACATAGCGTTCTTGGAATTATCATTTTGATGTAATCATAATGGTGTATGATTTAATTCAAAACGAAAATAATTCTTGTGTATATAAGGAGGTTAGTGGGAGGGCACTGAAAGTGAAAGTCTTAAGTAATGATGACATGTCATTTCTTAGAAATGATATTCCCATAAAACAATCGATGAAAGCTTGGCTTTCAAGGAAATTCTCCGTAGAATTCTGGGAGAAACAACCTTTATACTAGGAATAAAGATCTACTGGGATAGATATAAAGTTGTTAGTACTCTCCGAGAACTCGTACATTGAAATAAATGTACGCGACTTGGTGTCTCATACGCTTTGAGCATATGAAGTCACAATCAGGCCAATCCAAGTGATAGTCATTGGATTGAAGTTAAGAACATCCTTTAGTATCTTAGAGGAACTAAGGATGCTGTCTTAAACTATGGAGAAAGAGAACTTGAAGTGACTGGGTACATTGCTGCAAGTTTCCTAACCGAAATAAATGACTATAAGTCGTAAAAACGGTACTATAAAGTTTGAATAACGGAACAGTTAGCTGGAAATCTTCCAAGCAAGATACTGTTACCGAATAAACAACAAAAGTGGATTATTACTGTAGCTGAGGCAGCAATAGAAGCCTTCTAGATTGATAATAAATCTAATTAGATTAGAAATAGTTCTGTTAGCAGCTGAGTTAGGCTACAGCACAGGCTACAGAATTAATGGTCTCATCAACGATCCAGATACATACTTCGATTATTCATCTGATTCGTTCGGATCATACATCGTGGCGATGTGATGATCGAATAAATCACATCAGATGATAATCATGAAAATCCACAGATGAAAGCATTTCCTCAGCATAAATTTGAGCGAACCGTACTTAGTTCGGGTGTAGGACACTCGAGTGACTGGCTATAGGCCAAGTGGGAGATTGTTGGACAGTTATGACCCATAGCGTCACTATTTGTACAGATCATGGTGTTGTTGTACAAATTAACTATGTGACAAAGGAAATTGCTCTCTTATCATTTGTAATTAGATTACCAAGATATATAAATGATAGGAGGTCCTTATGATTAGTTCCTGGATTGAGATGATATGAGACAGTATCAATCCACGAAGGTTTAATCATTAAATATCCCTAGTCAGAGTATTATCGAGATTGGACAACGATAATGCGGAAAAGACTAGTATTACACTTGTGCGTGTTTTGGGAGCATAACGGCATAGTTCTCATATATTTGGGTATATGATACTCATGCAAGTGTAGTAGGAGGTTGTGTTTTACCGATGGTACGGAAAACATTTTTGCTCTGGATAGACCCCTCAGAATTCCATTGGTAGTATGACTATGTGTCTATGGAAATCTGAATCAGGGTAGGTGTATTTGGTCTTAACCTGAGACTTGCACTGCTAATACTTGCCACAATCAATGTACTTTGGTTTTGGTCGTCCAGGGCGTTAACTGGTTCTGTGTACGCCTCTTCTGGGTATATTGAGAATCGTAGTGTATTGGGTGTGATGTCGAGATGGAAGTATCACTCCAGTCATAGTGCTGATGATGATCACGTAGGATACAGAACTGGTTCTCTTATGTACTACAGTTATCGGGATAAAATGACTAAGTCATGTTTATCCGATTATAGAGACTAGTTACCAGAGTTTCGATATATGCTTCGTACGGGGCAGACACATTTCCAGCCCCAGGCCTTGCACGTGACATCTGATGCTGGATCGAAATACGTAATACTACGTATACTACCCCTGATATAGATCACATATTCCTGTAAGGATATTTCTGGAGAATTGGGTAGGCATGATGCTTTGCTAGAAGCCAACCATGTTTTTTAAATCGGTAAAACGTAGTACTAGGTACTTACGTGTTCGGATAGTCCGACGACCAAATTTACTGCCAACATATCCGGGGATCTCATGGGTCGCTTCCTGAAGATTCACTGATGACGTATGACTCGCACTTTATTAATATAAGATTAATTAGATGAGAGAGAAAATTAATCTGGGATTAATTACGGAGATATTTTATCTGGGATAAAATATTTATTAAAGAGAGAGAACGATTAATTTGGAATTAATCGATAAATTAATATATTCGATATATTAAACGAAATTGGATTTCGACGCGGAATTAAAAATTCGATTTTAATTCGGGTAAAAGAGTCGTGAATAGTGATTTTGCTAGGCATAATTATTTAATCACGTCGCAACAAAAAATTCGTTAATTTTAAATTAGCGAACCCGAGCTCGGTAGTGTTTGCGGACGCACTCGCATTTCGAATTCAAGTGTGGCCACAAGTCACATCAAGCGTCAAATCACTAGTCAATCAATTGATGTGATGTCTAGTCACTTTGAGTGATTGACAACCAGTCACTATTCATTGATTGATGAGTGTAGTTGGATGGCTTTAATGCCTTGACTTTTTGAAAGCAAAAATTGGTATTTGATTTTTGAAAATTCAAATAAGTGTATTAGATACACAAAACCATAACATTCTTCTCTCTCATTCCTTCTCATCTCTCTCGGCTTTGAGGCCATTTCTTCCTTCATTTTTTTGTCAAAGCCGAAACTTGAAGGAGAAGCTTAGAAAGTTTTACGGCAAAATTTCTGGAGTGCTAGCACGCTTTAGTAGTCTTGCGAAGGTGATAGGGAACTGCACCCGTGAGCATGGAATCACATCACAAAGCTTGGAGCTTGGAGGATCATCCATGGCCGAATTTTGGAGGACAAAAATCTGCCCACTGCCGTGAGCTTCATGGAGGAGGAAAAGAGTTTTTGTTGTTCATCGCATCGCTCAACTGATCATTGTAAGTATTCCGCAACTTCTTTGAGTATTCGTATATGTGTTTCATTGCTTGATTTGATCCCGGTTAGACCGTAGAAACCCAACAGATAGACCCCGCGGAATCCCATTGGTAATATGACTATGTGTCTATGGGAATCCGCATCAGGGTAGTTGTATTTTGTCTTAACCTGAGACTTGCATCGCTAATACTTGCGACAATAATACGTTTTGGTTTTGGTCGTCCGGAACTTTAACAGATTTTGTGTACGCCTCTTCTGGGTTTATTGAGAATCGTAGTGTATTGGGTGTGATGTCAAGACAGAAGTATCACTTTAGTCATATAGAGATGATGATCACGCAGGGATACAAAACTGGTTCTCTATTATGTTGCAACTATCGGGATAATATGACAAGGTCATGATTATCCGATTATAGAGACTTGTTGCTTGTGATTCGATATATGCTTCGTACGGGGCAGACACTATTCCAGCCTCAGGCCTTGCACGTGACATCGGATACTGGATCGCAATACGCAATACTACGTATACTACACTTGACAAATATTATATATTCCTTAAAGAATATTTATGAAGAATTGGGTAGGCACGGTGCTTTACTAGAAGCCAACTATGTCTTGTAAATTCGGTATAACGTGGTACGAGGTACGAACGTTTTCCGATAGTCCGACGACTAGATTTACTACCAACATATCTAGGGATCTCATGGGTCGCTTCTCGAAGATTCACCGATGACGTATGACTCGGACATAATTAATCTGGGATTAATTAGAAGAGAGAGAAAATTAATCTGGGATTAATCACAGCGAGAATTTATCTGGGATAAAATTCCACCGATAAAATAATATATTCGATATATTAAATGAAATTATATTTCAAAGCGGAAATAAAATTGGATTTTAATTCGGGCGAACGAATTAATTTAGAATTAATTCGTAAGCGATTTTCGTAATAATTTTACGAGGCATTATTATTTAATTAAATTTGATTTAATTAAGTCGCAACGGAAAATTTGTTAATTCAGAATTAACGAACCTGAGCCCGAAGTGTGTTGCGTCACCCGACTTGAATTTTGAATTTAAAGTGGGGCCCACTTCACTTACATCACTAGTCACTTTTGTGATGGAAGTTAAATCAACTTTTTGTGATGTGAGTCCAATCACCTTTTTAGTGATGGAGGTGGTTGAGAGCATTAAATGGATTTTGCTCTGAACACACTTGCTTTTGGTTTTGAATAAACCATATACACACTTTTGTATTGACTTGGTCAAAAGTGGTAATTTTTTTTAAAAACAAACAAAACACAAAACACAAAACACAAAAGCTCTCATATCTCCCTCTCATTGCCGTGAGTTGCTCACTCCAAAGGGAAGATTTTTGTTGCAAATTTCTTCCATAGCTAGCACTTAAAGAGTCAACCAAGGTGTTAGGGAAACAATCCCTCTAGTTTGGAATTCATTCACCAAGCTTGGAGCTCTTCATCAACATACAATCAAAGAAGATCTTGGAGCACTTCTCAAAGAGGAATTTTTTGATATTCTCTATATCCACTTATCCGATCGTTGTAAGTATTTTTCCGATATCTTACTTCGAGTATTCACATGTTTTATGCTTAAATAGATCATTGGCATGTTCTTAGAGAACCCAACATTAAAACTATATGCATATACAATTACGTATTCATATATTCATTCACATACACATTTTCATATTGTTACAGGTTCATAGCCTTACGTATATTCGTGCATACACATAGACATTAAGCTCATCAAATATTTCGCTTCAAATCAAAGCATTAACAAAAATTCAAACCTTTGGTGATCGATAAACTTAACTACACATGATCTTGAACTTTGTTCTCAATAATATCTCTTGGCTAACCTCATCTTATCCTAAACACTTCAATCATTTCCATGTACATATATTTAACATAAATCAATCATTCAAGTAGTCATCGCATGGGTTACTTACCTGGCTTCGCGAGTGCTGCAAGTCCTAGTCACATCTGTCAAAGCAAATGGCAAAATACCGTCAGAAACATGACTTACGGAGTTCTCAACTAAACTACGCCACAATCTCGAAATTTTCTGAAACAACCAAATCAAGTCTGATTTCAATGATCTCAGTTTCAGTAATCTTAAAACATTATTATAAACTAACACAAGTGGTCAGTTAACTTAAATTCTCGGTTTACGCATTTTTGGAAAATCTTCCCAAAAAGTTTCCTCAAACGCAACGGAAGGATTCTGAACCCTCTGAACCTACCCGGATTTATCCACACATTCTCGTATTATCATTTATAACTCATAACTGTCATTAAAATCAGAACACATCATTATACTAAAAAAAAAACCATTTTTATCGGAAACTTGCAATTTCTATCGAATCAATCAAACTCATTCATTTTTCACTCGGATTCTACCGAATGCTCGTATTCAATATACTAATACTCAAACAATTCATTTTATATCATTACAATACTCTAAGAAACTACTGGATGCATCCGAACATTTAACTATAAATTTGAAATTTGTGGATTTTTTTCAGGGAGGTCTCCGAGATTTCGAAGGCATATATTAACTCCAAATGATCCCACGACCGTGTTGGAATCGATAGAATTCTGATCGGATCTTCTGCTCACCGCGAGTCACTATTCATCTGAATCTTCCTCTCTCGTTATGCGTGCAACCGAGCACGGATCAGAAAAATCATAACTGCCAACTTATAATACTCTTCGAGAGTTTCGATTTGACGGGTGGCTCGGGCCGTGAAATGAAGCGACGAGCCGAGATCGAAAGACCCATTGTCGCACGTCTCTCTCTATCCAATTCTCGCCGTTGTCGGCGTTTTTAGCGTCGCCGTCGGCCACCATTGGACGCAAGGTGGCCGTGCGCATCTCCTAGTGCCGTCGCGACGACCGGTTTCTGGTCGTCTGGCCGCCGACGCTCCATGGTAGTAGTTGGGTCATTTTTGGAGACGGATGGGGGGTCGTTTAGGGGAAGTTGAAAGCTTATGTAATTTTCGCAGTTAGAGGAAACTATGGGCTATTTATAAAAAGTTTCTGAAATTTACGTTCAAGCCCCCGTGAAATTACAATCAGGTCCCTACCATAGAACGTTCTAGAAAATTCACATTTTTTAAGTCCTTCTGATTCAAATTTCAAAAAGTGATGAACATGAAAGTTGTTCGTCTCAGAAAAAAGAATCTGATGGTTTAAAAATCAACTCAGTCAGAGTTCGTTTGCTATCTTTATAGCTGAGATAAGAATATTTTACACGTAGAATGATAAAATCAGAAATCGCGTAACTGGTTCTCGAAACCACACATTTTCCAACGCGACCAAGCTTCACTTTAAAATAATCCGAACTATTTCCTAACACATAAATTTCAATTTTCGATTACCATTCCGTTCCAAATCCTTATCTTTAATTCAGAAACATTCCAATAGTGTTATGAGAAACTCAGGATATTACATCCTCCCCTCCTTATAAAAATTTTGTCCTCGAAATTTCTCCGTCCTTATTTCTAATCATTCGGAACCATTCGTACGTATATTACCATCTTGTCCATATTCGGAAGTCACCACACTTTACACCTTTTCAAAAGTTACGTATCTCATACTCCAATACAAACTATGCTATTTCAAAACAAAACATATCGAATTTTATATTTTATACCAACACACATCAAACTGATCATCTCAATTCACACTCATTCGTAGGAACACGCTCAAACCATTTCTAACTTATCCATCAATAGAAAAAGAAAATCGAACACATATTCTATAAAAACAATCAAATACATCATCCAAAACGAGGAACATATCACATGTTCTTTACATGCAATCCAACACAGTGTCCAAACAGAAACTTAACACGAAATTTATACTATCTATATCATCCACAATAAAAAATGGGACGCATTCATTCTGCATCATGTTATTCCATATCATATATGTAAATGGTATCAACATCAAAGTTTACATACGTACATATCTCATCGCACATACAACTTTATGTGGCTGACAACATAGCATACATAATCATCACAACACTCAAAAGCTCTGTGACTAACCATAAACTTACGTACGTAATCTTATAACGAACATACTCTTTTATATTAACCAATACATCTATTTTCATAGCCAGAAGTGAAAAATAATCTTACATGCTTTTATGATGTCGATAGTCTGAAATTTGTCAACCTCTATTATTATTCAAAATTGGAAAACGTAAAACGATCTCTTTCAAAAACCATTTTGAAAATACATTTAAAAAACTCTTTTACTGTAAAAAAAATCAGTTTCAAAATCCATTATCGTAAATCCATATCGAGCATCCAGCATAACTCACTGGATGAAACATAAATAAGCACCCAATGCCTGAATCGCGTGCACAGATCAAACAATGAATGAAATGATCCCATGTCGACAGAGAGTCGGGTCGGCCCACTGCAGTTGGGAAAACCCCTATACAAGCATCACGGAGGGTCAAAAATATAAAATCATTAAGCACCGTGACAGAAACATATCATATCGTATAAAATCATAAAAAATGTCTAAATGCATCAAATTAAAATGTAATTCTTTTGAAATCATTTTCCCCATAAAATATAAATGTGTAAATCAAAAATAAATCTTTAATGCAAACTTTTCAAAATACATACTGATCGTCCACTGCTCAGTCGCGCGCATAGACCAGACAGTGTACAGACCATGTCGACAGGTAGTGGGCCAGCTATTTTCTGATGGTCTGGACCTCATAACGAGTGCCCCAAGGGCCAATCTGGGACGAAATATATACAAGCACCATGGAGGGTCAAAAACATAAAATCATCAAGCACTGTTGTGGAAACAGATTTTCGAGCGTCTCGGCGGAAACAAGTTTTATAGTTTAAAAATATCAAAATCATTTTCGAGCACCGAGACGGAAATATATTATCAAGAACCTCAACAGAAACATATCAATAAATTAAAAACATGAAAACGTGAATCAAGCATTGAGGCAGAAATATTTTCTTTATCATTTATAATCAAAATCAAAACACCTTAAAACTTTTTTTAAGGTGTGAGTTATTAAAACTTAGTAAGTAATCATGCTAGTATTACAAAAAAATAAATCAAACATACCAACAGTTTATCAAATTTACTAAATTATTACAAGTTCGATTTATTAGCCTATTATTATACTTTATGCTTAACCCAAGTCAAATTCTCATGTCTACATATTCAAATATACACCAAACTATTAACCAAACATCCAAATCATACAATATGTCCTTTTACATAGAAACCATTCCAATCAGAAGAAACTTAAAGTCACATTATTAAACTTTATTAAGAATGCACATCTATGAAACACCATCAATTCGGTAAACCAAATAAACTTTCTTCTATACCAAAACAAACCTCTTTTATCTTTCTTCAAATACGGTAACCTTACAATAGCTTAACATTCGGGATTCATATGCACCCGTATATACTGTAGCACACTTTTCTTATATACATGCAATAACTATTTTAGAGTTCTTAAACATATATATATGTTCTAATACAACTTAACAAACACGCGTTATAACATCTAATGCTCACATTAGTTTTCAAATTCATTCATTCATTTCTTATAAGCATACAATATTCGTATATTTTACGATTCTATCATACACACACATACACACAGACATACATGCAATCATCGTGTAGCCAACCACAGAGCACACATAAAAATCAATACACCAGAGAACACATTGTCAAACAAAACGTGTTGAACATGAAAATTGTTCGTCTGGCCACCGGCTTTCCATGGCAATAGCTGGATCATTTTTAGAGACCGGGATGGGGGTCGTTTGGGGGAAGTTGAAAGCTTATGCCATTTTTGCATAAGAGGAAACTATTGGTTATTTATAAGAAAATTTCTGAAATTTACGTTCAGGCTCCCGCGAAATTACAATAAGGTGCCTTTCATGGAATATTCTAGAAAATTCATATTTTGTAGCCATTTTGATGAAAATTTCAAAACATGTTGAACATGAAAGTTATTCGTCTCGGAAAAATAAGTCTGATGGTTTAAAAATCAACTCAATCAGAGTTTTTTTTCTATATTTATAGCCGAGATAAGAATATTTTACGCGTATAATGATAAAATCAGAAATCGCGTAATTGGTTCTCGAAACCATGTGTTTTCCAACGCGACCAAGCTTAACTTTAAAATATTCCGAACTATTTCCCAATACATAAACTCTGATTTTTGATTACAATTCCGTTCCAAATCCTTATCTTTAATTTTTCAGAAGCATTCCAACAGTGTTATGAGAAACTCGGGATATTACAATAATATTTGCATAAATTCATAGATTTAGATCAATCAAGTACCTAGTTATTTGTTATATGTAATACATATTTTTGTATTATACAATTTTAGTAATATAGACATAAGTTGAATATATGCATAATGTAATATTAACTTAGTAAAAATCATATACTGAAAATTTGTAAACTTGTAGTATAGATTTTAGTTAATATTAGGGTGTTCAATTATCACATGAATGCATCTAGTCTACTATGTAATAAAGTTAAGAATTATTTAATCTTGTTCATTGATTGTTGCATACTTGATTGAGAATTTAAAGTGTATCACGAAAACTTGGTCCGAGTTATATACAAGTAATTCCTTCCAAGCTTGAATGACTTTGTACTTTATATAAAAATATTATACTTAAAATTGAGAATTGAAGTGTAACACTAAGATTGAATGCCTAATATTTTCTATTAAGAAAGTGATAAAGGAAATTCTAACACCAATGCGATAAGAGCCTAAGAGGGTATGGATTTAAGTGGTGACACCAGACCCCCTCGTCCTCTGGAAATTTTCTTTTGTTCACCTATTATATGAAATTTTAATCATAAATTCGAAAACTTGTATTATTTAGTATTACTGTCCAAAATAATAACAAGTGGACTCTTAGTGTAACAATAAATTATATGATCTTTCAGTAATTTATCTTGTGTATACTTAGTTATACATGGCTACTAGAAACATCACAATATTTGTTGCTCATGGAGAAAAAATGGATAAATTGGGTGGAGCAAACTTCAACAGTGGCAGAACAAAATATTTTTCTACCTAACCACACTACAGTTGGCTAAGTTTCTCAAGGAAACTCCTCTGGTTTTTGTGGAGGGAGAAACTGAAGTGGCTTGGCAATTGCGAGTTGAGGCATGGTCTCTAAGCGACTTCTGGTGAAAGAATTACCTCTGGGTGGTCTTGAAAATACCATGTATAATGTGTACCGAGGCACACCTTCTTCTGGAATCTCTTGAGAACAAATACAAAACAGAAGATGCTGGACAAAAGAAGTTTGTCATGGGTAGGTTCTTGGACTATAAAATGATATATTCAAGGATGGTAATGTCTCAGTTGAGTGAACTACAATTGATCGTTCATGAAATATTAGATGAATGAATAAAACTCTATGAGACATTTCAAGTTGCCACAATCATTGAGAAGTTACCTCGATCATGGAAGGACTTTAGAAGTTATCTGAAACACAAGAAGAAACAGATGAGTATTGAAGATTTGGGAGTTCGGTTGTGAATCGAATATGACAACATGAATTCCGAGAAGGCTAGCTACAATACTATGGATTCTTAGGCCAATATCATTGAGGGTGGAAAATGTAGCACAAATAGAAAGAACAGTGGAGCTAATTCTTCCTTAGCAAGCAAGAAGTTCAAGGGGAAGTGCAACGTCTATGGGAAAAATGGTCACATGGTAAAGAAATGTAGAAACAATAAGTCTTAGGACAATAGCAAGAAATAAAAATGAGGACTTTATCATTGAAGATGAAATGACGAATGATGAAATTTCATAGATGAATCATTTGCAGTTGTGACAGAAGCCAACTTGGTTGGTAACCAAAGAGTGGTGGGAAGATATGTGGGCTACTCATCATATTTGTGCCTATAATAAGATATTTTCCTCCTATCAGAAGGTCAATGTGGTGATCATCTGACCATAGGAAACTCGTCTACTTCCAAAGTGAACTACAGTCGATCATTCATGAAATATTAGATGAAAAAATGAAACTCTGTGAGACATTTCAAGTTTCCATAATCATTGAGAAGTTGCCTCCATCGTGGAATGACTTCGGGAGTTATCTGAAACACAAAAGATGAGTCTTGAAAATTTGAGAGTTCGATTGCGAATCGAAGAGGACAACATAAAGTTCGAGAAGGCTAGCTAAAAGACTATGAAGTCTAATGTCAATATCATTGAGGGTGGAAAAGGTAGGAAAAAAAAGAAAGAATAGTGGAACTGATTCTTCCCAAACAACCAAGAAGTTCAAGGGAAAGTGCTACATCTGTGAGAAAAGCGGTCACATGACAAAGGACTGTAAAAATAATAAGTCTCAGGACAATGGCAAGAAAAAGAAAAATGGGGCCCAGGTTATTGAAGATGAGCTGATGACTTATGAAATTTCAGAGATAAATCTTTCAACGGTTGTGATAGAAGCCAACTTGGTTGGTAACCAGATAGAGTGGTGGGTAGAAATGAGGCTACTCATCATATTTGTGCCTACAACAAGCTGTTTTTCTCCTATCAGAAGGTTGAATTGGGTGATCATGTGACCATGGGAACTCACCTATTTCCAAAGCGGTTGGACAAGACACAATGATTCTGAAGATGATATCTGGGAATGAGCTCACATTGAAGAATGTTTTGCATGTTCTTGATATTCAGAAGAACTTAGTTTCAAGTTCCCTTATTAGCAAGAATGGTTTTAAGTTAGTTTTTATTTCTGACAAATTTTAACTGACTAAGAATGATAATTATATAAGAAAATGATACATCACTAAGGGTCTTTTCAAATTCAATATAATGACTGTCAATCGATACAGTGTTATTAATAATAAAGTCACATTGTCTTATTATATTATAGAGTCAAAAAATATATGGCATGGTAGGTTATGGCATGTTAATTATGATACAATGTGTAAATTGATTAAATTATGATATAATGTGTAAATTGATTAACATAGACCTTATACCTAGATTTACAATTGATAACCAACATAAATGTGAAGCATGTATTGAAGCAAAAATGAACAGAACATCATTTCATTCCATGGAATGAAGTTTTGAACCTTTAGAACTTGTTCACACCAATGTGTGTGGTACGAATGTAGTGTAATCTAGAGATGGTAAAAAGTATTTTGTCACTTTTATCGATGATAACATAAGATTTCGTTTGTGTATTTCTTGAGGAGTAAAAATGAAGTTATTGAGAGCTTTATACATGATAAGCGGTAAATATATCAATATTTACCATCTCTTTTACTTAATATTTTGTATAGTTTCTTGAGATTTGTGAATATTTTGATGTGTTTTGTGTTATTTTGTAGATAAATAAAATAATAGGACTCTCTGGAAGCAATCCAGGGCTAAACCATCAAAAAACGGACAAAAAAGGCAAAAATGTAAATTTCCTGCTAAAATGCGTTGTTTGCTAAAATGCACCGTTTGCTAAAATACGATGTCTGCTATCATGCATCGCTAACATGCTCCAGACACATGTCGACATCACATCACACTTGCTAACATACGCACTTGCTAACACGCGCATTTGCTAACACGTGTCTGCCACGTGTCAACATCACAGAAATCGTGCTATCATGCGCCAGACACGTGTCATCATCCCATGCTGCCGACAGTACATGTCATTGTCGACGTCAGCATCACGACGTGCCAAGCTTTTGGCGTTGCGACGCCAAACTAATAATTTAGATGCCAACACTGCCGATGCCACATGTCACGATCTTGTTTAATCAATGGCGCGTCACGACGAGCAAGCTTCCTTGCTTCTCGACGCTCGGGCAGATTTTTGGCTATAAATAGAAGCTAAATTCAGAAGGAAATTCATACCTTCTTCTAGGGAATTCCTTAAGAATACTAAGAAGATTGTATCTTGTTTGTTTATTTACAGCTTTCTGTATTTAATTTTATTTACTTTACGCAATAATACTTTCTTTATTTTACTTTTCAGTGTTTATTTTTTACTATTCAGTATGAGAAGGTAACTCCCCTCTGCTGGGGTAAAAGGTTAAGCTTTTATTACTAATATTTAGATTAATCTCCCTTAATTATAATATATAAACTATTTAAAACCTGACTTAATCGGATACCGCCTTTATAGTCGGTTGGACTTAATTATAAATTGATTTTTAATCTGACTAAATTGGATACTGCCTTTATGGTTGGTTGGAATTAATTATAAATTTGACTTAATCAGGACACTGCCTATATGGTCGGTTGGTAATTATCACGCAAAGTTAATATATTATAATAAGGGAGATATCTAAAATAGAAGTAATAAAAGTGGATCCTCTAACCCCCCATCATTTTCTTTATTATTTTATTTACCTTTTTAATTTCCAGCTTTTACTTCATGTCATTTACTTTATTTAAGTTTTTACTAGTCCTATATATCTGTTGTAACTAAATCAATTATCTGGGGTTGTGATGAATTCCAATATCACTGATTTATAAGGGGTTATTTTACGGTTTGGGTATTATAAAGGTTTATTTATTGAGCCTTAAGCTTAGTGCTTCTTATTAACTAGCCATTAATAAGATTGATTTGGTAAACTTAAAAAGAACTTAGAAAAAAGATTTTAGGTTTCAGCCTTAGACTCAATAGCCCACGATCTCCCTTAAGGATAGATAACCCTTAATAGATTTCCTTACAGAATAGGAATATACCTGTCAGACGGGGGTAGCTATCATTGGAACTTAATCTTAATGAATTCATATAACTTGGTTGACATAGGAATATGATTAATTGGGTTATACTGGGTATTTGCATCTGACCATCGGAAGAGGCTTTTGCATAAATTCGTCTTCGAGGTTAATAAACCGTTATATTGCACAAGAATGAGATAAACACATCATCTTTAAAAGATATTGGAAGAATTCACAACCCTTGATAGTTTAATAATATTTAATTTTCCTTTCATTTACTTTCGCGCTATTTTATTTACTTGTTTTAAGTTTAAAATCACCATCCAATCAAACAACCAATCCATTAGATACTTGTAAATATTTGGCTTCATAAATTAATAGCTTAGGTATTAGGTCCTCGTGGAATCGATATATTTTATACTACTTGAACGATACGTGCGCTTGCGTTATACGTGTGTGATCACGTTTGTTTTACTTATTATTTTTGTTTTCTTGTGTTTCAGGTTCTCAGACACAACAGGAGAAGAACCAGAAGCTTTGAAATCCGTCCGCTTGACCCTGAAATTGAAAGAACAATCAGACAGTTGAGAAGGAAAATGCGAGAAGGTCAATAAGAACTTATCAACATGGAACCTGAACCTTTGGAAGTTACACCACCAATTCCCATTCGAGACAGAACATTCCGGTGGTTGACGGCTTCATTTCATGTATCGTACTTCCTTCATTACCAACAAATGCGTGTGACATCAAAACATACATCCAGATGATTCCGCAGTCAGCTCGGTTTGGGGGAAATGCAACTGAAGATCCTAATGCCCACATCAGCAACTTCCTGAAAGTTTGTGGCACATTCAATTACAACCGAGCGGCTGAAGAAGCAATGAGACTGTGGGTTTTTCCATATTCCTTGAAAGATAGAGCTAAGGCTTGGCTACAGTAGGTTCCATCACAACTTAGAACACTCTAGCCACCAAATTTCTTTTAAAATACTTTCCACCAGCCAGAACTGCAAAACTGAGGAATGACATCACATCCTTTGTACAACATGACTCAGAATCCCTCTGTGAAGCTTGGGAAAGATACAAGGATGTGCTCCGGAAATGTCCTCAGCATGAGATTGCAAAGTGGCTACAAGTCCAAACCTTCTATAATTGACTTTCTGGACTACTGAGAACCACAATTGATGTTGCGGTTGTAGGAGCTTTAATGGCAAAAGGAGAAGATCAGGCTTGGGACTTGATTGAAGAAATGGCCAACAACAATTCTTTGTGGCCAACAGAAAGAAACATGATTCAACAAATTGCAGGAATTTATTAAGTTGGAGCTAACACAACATTGAATGCCAAGCTGGATCAGATATGCAAATTCATGGAAACTCTCAACATACAAGGTAATGCTGGATCCGCAAGTTCACCATATAGAGGAGCAGTAAAAACAAACCAACATGATGAGACAATGAATTATGTCAACAATTTCAACAGACAGGGGAACAATCCATATTCCAACACCTACAACCCAGGGTGGAGGAATCATCCCAATTTCACATGGAGCAACAATTTAGGGCAAAAATAAATAAAATAATAGGACTCTCTAAAAGCAATTCAGGGTTAAAACATCAAAAAACGGACAATAAGGGCAAAAATGTAAATTTCCTGCTAAATTGCGTGGTTTGCTAAAATACGCCATTTACTAAAATGCGCCACCTGCTATCATGCACGCGCTAACATGCGTCAGAAACGTGTCAACATCTCAGCAGACTTGCTAACATGCGCACTTGCTAACATGCACCTGCCACTTGTCAACATCACAGATATCATGCTAACGTGTACTGGACACGTGTCATCATCCCATGGTGCTGACAGTACACGTCATTTCTGACATCAACGTCGCGACGGCCCAAGCTTTCGGCATCGCGACTGATAATTCAGATGCTGATGCCACGTGTCACCATCTCGTTTAATCAACGGCGCGTCGCGACTCGTAAGCTTTCTTGCGTCGCGATGCTCGGGGTAGATTTTTGGCTATAAATAGAAGCTGAATTCAGAAGTAAAATTAATACCTTCTTTGGGGAATTCCTTAAGAATACTAAGAAGATTGTATCTTGTTTGTTTATTTACAGCTTTCTGTATTTAATTTTATTTACTTTACGCAATAGTACTTTCTTTATTTTACTTTTCAGTTTTTATTTTTTACTGTTCAGTATGAGGAGGTAACTCCCATCGGCTGGGGTAAAAGGTTAAGTTTTTATTACTAATATTTAGTTTAATCTCCTTTAATTATAATATATAAACTATGTAAAACCTGACTTAATCGGATATCACCTTTATGGTCGGTTGGACTTAATTATAAATTGATTTTTAACCTGACTAAATTGGATACCACCTTTATGGTCGGTTGGAATTAATTATAAATTTGACTTAATCAGGATATCACATATATGGTCGGTTGGTAATTATCACGCAAAGTTAATATATTATAATAAGGAGATATCAAAAATAGAAGTAATAAAAGTGGATCCTCTAACCCCCAACATTTTCTTTATTATTTTATTTACCTTTTTAATTTCCAACTTTTACTTTTTGTCATTTATTTTATTTAAGTTTTTACTAGTCCTAGATATGTGTTGTAGCTAAACCCGTTATCTGGGGTTGTGATGAATTCCAATCTTATTAATGGCCAGTCAATAAATAAACATTTATATTACCCAAACCGTAAAATAACCCCACCAGTGATATTGGAATTCATCACAACCCCAGATAACGGGTTTAGCTACGACACATATTTACGGCTAGTGAAAGCTTAAATAATATAAAAGAGATAAAGTAAATACTGGAAAGTAAATGCAGAAAAGTAAATGCTGAAAATTAAAAATGTAAAATTACAATAAAAGAAAATGATGGGGTTAAAGGATCCACTTTTATCAATACTATTTTAGATATCTCCCTTAATATAATATATTAACTTTGCGTGATAATTACCAATCAGCCATATAGGCGGTATCCTGATTAAGTCAAATTAATAATTAATTACCAACCGACCAACCAGGCGGTATCCAGTTTAGTCAGGTTAAAACCAATTTCAATAATTACCAACCGACCAATCAGGCGGTATCCTCATTTAGTCAAGTTTTAACTAGTTTATATATTATAATTAAGGGAGATTAATCTAAATATCAGTAATAAAAGCTTTAACTTTTACCCCAGCAAGGGGGAGTTACCTCCTCATTACTAAAAAAGTAAAGAAATGAAAGTATTGTGCATAAAAGTAAATAAAATTAATTACAGAACTGAAAATAACAAACAAGATACAATCTTCTTAGTATTCTTAAGGAAATACATAGAAGAAGGTATGAATTCAATTCTGAAATTTCGACCTCTATTTATAGGGAAAAATTGGCTCCCGCTTCGCGACTCGTGAGGTGTGCTTACGTCACGACGCGTTGTAGATCTTGGACGCGTGGCTTTACCTTTTGCTGAGATGGTGACACGTGGCACAGCTGAATTATTAACTCAATAATTGGCTCGGCATTGCAACGCGTGAAGTTGGTCTTGCATCGCGACGATGACATCATCAGGTCGTAAGCAATGACGTGTTCTGTTGGCAGCATGTGATGGTGACACGTGTCCGGCGCTTGTTAGCATGATTTGATGTGATGTGGACACGTGGCAGACACACGTTAACAGACGTCGCATTTTAGCAAAACTTCTCTGATTGGTCCACGTGTCCCGGTGCATGTTAGCAGACTCCGATACACGTTAGTGGTAGTGACGCAGGTTGCGAGTCATGACGCCCAAATGACAGTTTTTTTTCCTTTTTGTCCATTTTTCACTGTTTTGGCCCTGAATTGCTTCCAGAGAGTCCTGAACCTTTATTTATCTACAAAATAACACAAAACACATCAAAATATTCACAAAACTCAAGAAACTATACAAAATATTAGGTCAAATGAGTGGGAAATAGCGATACATTTACCACTCATCACATCCCCAAACCTAACATTTTACTAGTCCTCGAGCAAAACAACAAGATAAAATAACATAAACATCTTTAAAATAAAATTAAAATAAGCCACTTTCATAGGGATCACGGTTGCATTTAGCGTATGCAACAAGCCTTTAAACCCATAGGTGTCCATAGTGGACGAGTTGTAGTCTCGTGAGGGCTTACAGCAACGATACCCACAAACGTCATTAAAAAACTAATGCACACAAAAGTAAAAAAGACAAGAGAAAAAAGAATAAACAAGTTAGTGACTAAACAGATGAAACTTCTTATCCAAGTTAAGAGTTGTTTTCTTTCTTTTTAAATTACCGAATAAGTAAATTCTCTGATTATTTTTACCATTCTTCATATACACAACCAACAAGGTATTAATCAAGTCATTGTGCCCACAATATTCACAAGTGTAGTTGAAAAGAGAGGAATAATCTTTTCCTAAAGTTATATCAGAATTCACATTTTTTTTAAGCAATGGATTATTTTTCTGATTTTTTCTAATTTTTTATTATTATTTATATACAATATCATCCATCCATATAGCGAGCTTTGGGTCAATGACTCCCAAACCAATTGGCTTTAGGGCACTAGGTGTAAAGACACCCTTACGAACTTAATTACTCGGATTTCAGACACATATATATATTGCAACATCTTTGATCCATGTAGCAAGCTTTAGGCCAGTGGCTCCCAACCAGTTGGTTTTAGGGCACTAGGTGTTAAAACACCCCTATGGACTTAATAACTCAGATCTCAGACGTTTTTTTTTATATCCCATCGTTTTTTCAGATGTTTCCTCCAATTAAACTAGAGAACTGAATATTACAAATTTTTTCAATCACAACTCATGTCTGTATGTTACCATGCATGTTGATAATACCTGTCAACTGAACATATGAAGATCCATTTTAGTCAGTATTATGGAGAATTCACAAATTAAATAATTCAAAAGGAAATAAACAAAATTTAACTTGTTCCGAAATTGGTTGAGATACGTCTCAGGAGTGGAAATTCCTTACACAGCTATCTCACACCAATTTCACCTGATTAATCATGTTAAAAACACAAAAACACAAAATATTTTTTTGGATTTTTGTAAAATATTTCAATTTTTTTGAATTTTTCAAAAATTTTTGACTAAAAATAAAAATAACATAAAAACAAGATACTAGTCAACTATTCCCTTCCCCAAAACCTAAATGAGACATTGTCCTCAATGTCTTAAAAAGTAGAAGAAGAGTTTAGAAGATAGTACCTGATTAGCTGAAATTCTACATCTAAAAGGATAATTTAAAGGTTAAGATCCAAATTAATCTGACGCTTCTTACAATCATTATCAGACCAGTTAATCTTGGAAATGATAGGGTCAATTTATGGTTCAAAGGCTAAGATTTGGCCAATTAAATCTGGGACAGTTCTGCAAGTGAAGAGGAGTTCTTTTAGAGGTTTTGACACAAATCCATTTCTCCGGGCATCATCAAGAAATACACAAAGAAAATCATAAAATCCATCTACGTTGAACAGTCCAATTGGTTTCTGGTGTATGTTCAAGTTCGCCCAAGATAGTATTGTAAAGATTTCCTCCATTGTACCCAAGCCACCGGCAAAGCAATAAAAGCATCAGCATGGTTAATCATTTCTACCAGTCGATCAGACATACGTGGCACAATTAGTTCCTCTCTCTTTGATGGTCCTATCAGATTCACCACCACCAAAGGTTTTGGGATGATTCCCAAGACTTGACTACCTTCATCTTGTGGAACACACCGTCTTAGTAATTGGTCAGCACAACATTTAAACAGTTACGGCTCATCCCAGACATAGTGCTTGACTTCTTTGAAGAACTTCTTTTGTTGCTGAGTTATCCATTCTAACGGTCATTTTCCTGATACCAAGGGACATTATGATGTTTCATGGCAAACAACTGTTCATCTGGAAAATTTTCTTTGATTGTAAGTTCTTTGTCAGCAGTTTCTCCATTCTCGAGCCTCCATAAGTGATCTGCCACTTGGTTTTCTGTCTCTTTCCTGTCTCATATCTCCACGTCAAATTCTTGCAGTAGAAGTATCCAATGGATCAATCTGGGTTTGGCATCTTTCTTCGCGATTAGGTATTTGATTGCTGAATGATCTGTGTAGACCACCATTTTGGGACCCATCAGATAAGAGCGGAATTTATCAAAAGCGAACACAACTGCATGCAACTCTTTTTCAGTGGTTGTGTATTTGAGTTGTGCTTTATTCAAAGTTCTGCTAGAGTAGTAAATGGTACGGAAAATCTTTGCTTTGCGTGTCTCAAAACTGCACCTATAGCAAAATCACTAGCGTCGCACATCACCTCAAATGGAAGGGTCGAGTCTGGTGCTACAATGATGGGAGCAGAAACCAACTTATGTTTTAGGATCTCAAAAACTTCTTGGCATTCTTTGGTGAAGTTGAAAGGCACATCTTTCTGTTGGGGTTGGTGCTCAGAGCGTCAATTCCCGGTTGTATTTCTTTATGAATACTACTGTAAAACATTATTAATATGAATAATATATGCAGTTTCTATAATATAATGTATCTTTTAATATGGTAAAGACATAATGACCTTAGAATGACTAGTCATGGTGCTGTTGCAAAAGCGTCGCAACTGACATTGAGTTGTATCATGACGTTGTCATTCTCAGACAGTTCCTGGTCAAAGTTTACATTAATTGGTCAGTATAGTAAACCCGTTGAGATCAGTACATGTTGTTTACTGAAATATATGATTCCAATGGTTTCTCAATGAACCATAAGTCTTGGAGACTAGTATAGACGTGTAGGTATTTATAGCGGATAAACACTGAACGACTCACCGAAGATTCTTAATGGATGGTACACCAACGTCAATAAGAATCTTATCGGGTTGAGTAGCACTTGTGATTCTTCGACTTGAGATACCACTGTGGGCGCATGAAAGATCTTCCACACTTAGATGACAGTCACGTTACCGATCTATATAGATCAGACCTCCGCCTATTCGTTGGGTGTGGTTAGATCCTCAGGGTGTCCTGTGCGTATCGAGATAGGATTCGTTAGTTCTGTGTATCAGAGCATAGGTAGTCCATATGATTAGCAATCAGATAAAAACCATGGGCCCGTGGTACAATTTAGAAGTTAGTTCTAAATGTTCTTTTTGAGATTGCTAATAGAATAGTCGACTGGATAATCCCTATAGAGATTTGACGTTTACATCTATATCTCTGGGATTTATCCGGATACCTGTGACGAAGGAATTATACATTTTCCGTGACCTCGACCTGTATAATTCAGCGAGTTTATCCGTGGTCGTCATAATTTACGGGTGGTTAAATTATGGACACGAAATTGGATTTCGTGACGGATATGCCTGAATCTAGAGAGTCTCACTAATGAAATATACTCGTAGAGCACTAGGGCAACAATTATAAATAATTTTGATTATTTATAAAGTCGTTTAAAGGTTAGACGCAAAATACATGTGTAGGGACCCGATAGTCATTTCCTTAATTTTTATGTATTTGTTTTTAATGCTTGATTAATTCAAATACACAATAATTAATTTTCAAATTGAGATATTTGACTAATATCATAAATGTATATGTATTTTATATTTATTGTAAATATAATACACATATTTAATATATATTTTTGTATTTGATTAATTAATTAATTATTTAATTGTTAAATGATTAAATTAATTAAAATATGAATTTTTTAAGTTATGATATTTTATTTAATGACTAAGTTGCAATTGTTGACTTGGTTGAATATATCATTAAAGTGTAATAATCATTAAAACAAGTGGACAAGTTGCAAAAATTAAATGAAATACAAAACAAATATCTAGATATTAATTTACAAAATTTTCGGCCAAGGCTTATTTTTTTGGTATAAATTGTTTTGTTTTCATTTAGGGTTTCATAACCTTGAAACACTTATCAAATACTCCATTAAAAGGAAAACAAAGAAGCTTGAAGAAAATAAAAGAAAAACAAGAAAAAGCTTGGATTTTAGTAAGTTTTTCCAACTTGCTATTAGAAGGGAAAATGTTCCTTGAGTTCTAGGCTTTATGCTATGAGTTTCTTTTGTTTTTCTATTCTTTATTCTTTGTATTTTTGATGGATGAAAGATTTGAAAAGTGTTGAGCATGTATAAATTTCAAAAGAATGCTTCTAATATGTTAATAGGCACACTTTTAATAGTTTGAGAAACTTGTTGCTAATCTAGAGTTGTTGACCCACTCTTAAATGACCTAGATTTGATCTATAGTTATTTCATTGTGTTGAGACTTGACTTGAATGGAATAAACATGATTGAAGTATTGGATTTAACCAATTTGGTCTAATTTGTCCAATTTGAAGAAATTGAAAAATTAGGGTTTAAGACCACTTCCAAATTTGGGGCTTTTCATTTATGTTGTGTATTTGGATGTGTATGAGATACATATAAAATCTTATGTTGATTGGATTTCATCTTGATGTGTTTTGAACATGGAAAGTGCAAAATGCACACTTTGGTGCTCTAATATGGCTCTCGGCTTTGGGGTTTATTTTTGGAAATTTTTGTTGCAATTTGAATTTCAATATGTATGACATGTTAAATTCATATATGTAATGATTTAGAATCATCCAAAATCGTTTCGAACAATTTCGGATTAAAATAAACAAAATGTTATGTTTAAGGGTAATTCGGTAAATTCATATAAATTTGATTTAATGTGTTTTATTTCATAATTTGATTATTGGATAATTAAATAAATAAGTTTATTTGATTAATTCGAGAAAAAGTTTTGAAATCGGAAAATATTGATTTTCCACTATTCCGCTGCGTTACCGGATTTCCGCCAATAAAACCCTTTCACTTTCTCAAAAAATTGCACAGCGGTTTAGCAATCGTTGAGAAGTCTTTGATAAATCTCTTGTAAAAGCATGCATGTCCGAGAAAACTCTGAATCCCTTGACAGATGTTGGAGGATGTAGTTTTTCAATTGTTTCAATCTTTGCTTTGTCTACCTCGATTCCCTTTTATGAGATT
Organism: Zanthoxylum bungeanum; assembly: GCA_019454045.1. Classification (NCBI taxonomy): domain Eukaryota; kingdom Viridiplantae; phylum Streptophyta; class Magnoliopsida; order Sapindales; family Rutaceae; genus Zanthoxylum; species Zanthoxylum bungeanum. The sequence goes on along the minus strand of SKCR01024876.1, from coordinate 6,941 downwards.
TGATGTCCCAGAACAATGTCTTCCTGCACCATGAAGTGGCATTTCTCCCAATTGAGTACCAGGTTGGTATCTTCACACATTTGTAACACTTGTTCCAGATTTTGCAAGCAGTGGTCGAAAGAGTCTCCAAACACAGAGAAATCATCCATGAAAACCTCCATACTTTATTCCAGCATGTATGAGAGATGACCATCATGCAACATTGAAATTTGGCAGGAGTATTACATAGTCCAAATGCATCATGTGGAAAGCAAAAATACCATAGGGACATGTAAATGTGATTTTCTCCTGATCTTCTGGGGCGATGGCAATGTGATTGTACCCTGAGTATCCATCCAGAAAGCAATAAAACTCATGTCCCGCCAGCCTGTCCAGCATCTGATCAATGAATGGCAGTGGAAAATGATCCTTCCTTGTTTCTTTGTTCAGCTTCCGGTAGTCCATGCATACTCTCCATCCAGTCACCGTTCTTGTTGGAATCAGCTCGTTCTTTTCATTTGTGACTATAGTAATTCCTCATTTCTTTGGCACATATTACATAGGACTCACCCAAGTGCTGTCAGAGATGGGGTAGATAATGTCGGCATCTAACCATTTGATAATTTCTTTCTTCACGACCTCCTTCATGATTGGATTTGGTCTCTGTTGATGCTCCACTGTGGGTTAGTACTTATCATTCATCAGAATCTTGTTCATGCAAAAATGATGTACTAATGCCTCGAATGTCTGTTATAGTCCAGCCAATGGCTTTCTTGTATTCTCGTAACACTCTCAACCACTTTTCTTCCCGCCCCAATGTTAGTGAAGAAGAAATAATAACAGGTAATTCATAAGAGTTTCCTAAGAATGCATACCTGAGATGGCTCGGAAGTATTTTCAGCTCCAGCTGCGGTGGTTCTTCAATTGAGGGCCTGATTAGCTCTTTCTTCGGTAGTTCTAGATTTTCCACATGTGGTGTTGATTTGAAATGAAATGGTCTGTCAAGATAGTTGATACATTTTAGAATTTCAGGATCGAGCTCGATGTCTTTCATGTTGGTGATGCAAGCTTCAAGTTTATCTGTGGGAGGTGGATCAGTATCCTGGATGATACTATCAACAACATCAACTCTGAAAAATTCTTCTTCCTTTTCATCGCTTGGGAATTTCATGGCTTTGAAAACATTGAAGGTAACTTCTTGGTCTTGCACTTTCATGGTTAATTCTCATTTTTGTACATCAATAACAGTTCGACCTGTAGCCAAGAATGGTCTTCCCAGGATAATGGGTACATCTTTGTCTTCTTCCATATCAAGGATAATGAAATCTGCTGGTAGAATGAGTTTGTAGACTTTGACCAGCACATCTTCAACTACACCTCTCGGAAATGCGAGAGTTCGATCAGCAAGTTGCAAAGAGACTGATGTGGGCATTGCTTCTCCAATTTGCAGTTTACTGTAAATTGAGAAAGACATCAAATTAACACTTGCACCTAAATCACATAAAGCTTTACCGATATAATGTTCTCCATTGGTGCATGGGGACAGTGAAACTGCCAGGATCTTTCAACTTTGGGGGAAGTTTCCTCTGAATGATGGCGTTGTATTCTCTGTCAATGTTACTGTCTCGTAATCTCCCAATCTCTGTTTTTGTGAAAGAATGTCTTTCATAAATTTAATATAGCTAGGCATTTCTTCCAATGCTTCTACAAATGGGATGTTGATATGTAGCTTTTTGAACACCTCCAAGAATCGAGCAAACTGTTTGTCCAATTTACTTTTCTGGAGTCGTTGTGGAAAAGGTGGAGGTAGAGTGATTCTTTCTGGTTCTTTTTCATTTGCTTCTTTTTCCTCCATCTGTGGAACTGCTTCTTTTGGAACTTCCTCAATTGATGCCTTGATTCCAACATCTTTGTTGATTTCAGTACCGCTTTTCAAAGTAATGGTTTGACATTGCTCCTTCCCCCGGTTCCTTGAATTTGGTTCTGTGTTGCTAGGAATGTTACCTGGCTGTCTGTAACTCTGAGCATTGGCCAATTGTCCAATTTGATTCTCCAGTTCTTTAATGGAAGCTGATTGGCTCTGAAACATAGCATCATATTTTTTTAACTGAGCTAGCACTTCCGTTATTCCTGGTTGTTTTTCTTGCTCCTGACCTTTGTTTTGTTGTTGGAGTCCAGGTGGTGGATAGTTCTTTTGCCTTGAATTATTGCTCCATGAAAAATTGGGATGATTCCTCCACCCTGGGTTGAGGTGTTGGAATATGGATTGTTCTCCTGTCTATCGAAATTGTTGACATAATTCCCCGTCTCTTCTTGTTGGTTTGGCTCTGGTGCTCTTCTATATGGTGTACTTGTGGATCCAATATTGCCTTGCATGCTAAGGGTCTCCATGAATTTTCATATCTGATCCAGCTTGGCATTCACTGCTGTATTGGCTCCAACTTCATAAATTCCAGAAATTCTTTGGATCATGCTCCTTTCTGTTGGCCACAAAGAATTGTTGTTAGACATTTCTTTAATTAAGTCCCAGTCCTGATCTTCTCCTTTTGCCATTAATGATCCTCCAGCAGCAGTATCAATTGTGGTTCTCATTATTCCAGAAAGTCTATTATAGAATGTTTGGACTTGTAGCCACTTTGCAATCTCATGGTGAGGACATTTTCTTAGAAAATCCTGGTATCTTTCCCAATCTTCGTAGAGGGATTTTGAGTCATGTTGTACAAATGATGTAATGTCATTCCTCAACTTTGCAGTTCTGGCTGGGGGAAAGTACTTTACAAGGAATTTTGGTGGCTAGAATGTTCCAAGTTGTGATGGAACCTGCAGGTAATGAATGTAGCAAAGCTTTAGCTCTGTCTTTCAAGGAATATGGGAAAACACGCAGTCTCATTGCTTCTTCAGCCGCTCGGTTGTAATTGAAAGTGCGCAAACTTCCAGGAAGTTGCTGATATATGCATTAGGATATTCAGTTGCATTCCACCCAAACTGCACTGACTGCTAAATCATCTGAATGCATGTTTTGATGTCACACGCATTTGCTGGTAAGTGAGGAAATACAATATAGGAAATGAAGCCGTCAACCACCGGAATGGTTCTGTCTCGAATAGGAATTGGTGGTGCAACTTCCAAAGGTTCAGGTTCCATGTTGATTAGTGCTTCTTGACCTTCTCGCCTTTCCCTTCTCAACTGTCTGATAGTTCTTTCAATCTCTGGGTCAAGCGGTTGGATTTCAAAGCTTCTGGTTCGTCTCATGTAGTGTCGGAGAACCTGAAACACAAGAAAATAAAAATAATAAGTAAAATGAAATTAGAAACAAGTAAAGGTATCTAACCCCAAAACTAATAGTGAAAGATAAATAAGTCCCCGGCAACGGCGTCAAAACCTTGACCGGTGTTGTCACACGCGTATAACGCAAGCACACATATCGTTCAAGTAGTATAAAAAGTATCGATCCCACGAGCACTTAATACCTAAGCTATTAATTTATGAAGCCAAATGTTTACAAGTATCTAATGGATTGGTTGTTTTGATTGGATGGTGTCTTTAAATTTAAAACAAGTAAATAAAATGGCGCGAAAATGGATTAAAGAAAATTCAAGATTATTAAACTATCCAGGGTTGTGAATCTTTCCAATATCTTTTTAAAGATGAAGTGGTTATTAAATGTTTGTGTAATATATTGGTTTACTAACCTGGAACACAAAATTCTGCAAAAGCCTCTGTCGATGGTCAGATGCAAATACCCAGTGTTACCCAATTAAATGATATGTCTATGTTAACCAAGTTACTTGAATTCATTAACATTAAGTTCTAATTGTTGTTACCCCCGCCCGACAGGTATATTTCTATCCTGTAAGGAAATCTATTAAATGGTTATCTATCATCAATGAAGATCGTGGGCTATTAAGTTTAAGGCTGAAACCTAAAATTCCTTTGTCAAGTTTATTTTAAGTTTACCATATCAATCTTATTAGTGGCCAGTTAACAAGAAGCATTAAGCTTAAGAATTAATAAGTAAACCTTTATATTACCCAAACTATAAAATAACCCATTATAAACCATTGATATTGGAATTCATCACAACCCCAGATAACGGGTTTAGCTACGACACATATTACGGCTAGTGAAAGCTTAAATAATATAAAAGACATAAAGTAAATGATGGAAAGTAAAGGCGGAAAAGTAAATGATAAAAAATAAAAATGTAAAATTACAATAAAAAATGATGGGGGTTAAAGGATCCACTTTTATCACTACTATTTTAGATATCTCCCTTAATATAATATATTAACTTTATGTGATAATTACCAACCAGCCATATATGCGCTATCCTGATTAAGTCAAATTAATAATTAATTTCCAACCGACCAACTAGGCGGTATCCAGTTTAGTCACGTTAAAACCAATTTCAATAATTACCAATCGACCAATCAGGCGGTATCCTCATTTAGTCAGGTTTTAACTAGTTTATATATTATAATTAAGGTAGATTAATCAAAATATCAGTAATAAAAGCTTTACTTTTTACCCCAGCAAGGGGGAGTTAACTCATCATTACTGAAAAGTAAAAAACTGAAAAAGTAAAGATGAAAGTATTGTGCGTAAAAGTAAATAAAATTAATTACTGAACTGAAAATAAACATACAAGATATAATCTTCTTAGTATTCTAAGAAATTGCATAGAAGAAGGTATGAATTCAATTCTGAAATTTCGGCCTTTATTATATAGGAAAAATTGGCTCCCGCGTCGCGACTCGTGAAGTGTGCTTGCGTCGAGATGCACCATAGATCCTGGACGCGTGGCTTTGCCTTTTGCTGAGATGGTGACACGTGGCACAATTGAATTATGAACTTATAATTGGCTCGGCATCGTGACGCGTGAAATTGGTCTTGCATCATGATGCTGACATCATCAGGTCATAAGCAATGACATGTTTTGTCGGTAGCATGTGATGCTGACACGTGTCTGGCACACGTTAGCATGATTTTCTGTGATGTGGACACGTGGCAGGCGCACGTTAACAGACGACGCATTTTAGAAAAACTTCTCTAATTGGTCCACGTGTCTCGGCGCACTTTAGCAGACTCCGATGCACTTAGCAGTCGTGACGCAGGTTGCGAGTCGTGACTTCCAAATGACAGTTTTGCCCTTTTTGTCTGTTTTTCACTATTTTGCCCTGAATTGCTTCCAGAGAGTCCTGAAACTTTATTTATCTACAAAATAACACAAAACACATCAAAATATTCATAAAACGTAAGAAACTATAAAAAAATATTACGTCAAATAAGTGAGAAATATTGATACATTTAACCATTCATCACACCATTCGGTGAATATTGTTCCAATCATGGAATTATTCATGAAACTATTGGTCCTTATTCACCTCAACAAAACGGGATTGTTGAATGCAAAAACCAAACGAAGGAAATTATGAATGTCATGTTAACAATTTTTGGTTTACCTCATAACTTGTGATAGGGAGTCTTGCTCTCTGCCAACTACATTTTAAACAAGCTACCTCATAAAATATTGGACAAGAAACCATAAAAATTATGAAAATATCATAAAACTTCTTACAAATATCTGAAAGTGTGGGAGTGTCTGGCCAAAGTGATCATACCTAAACCTAAGAATGTTAGAATATGACCAAAAAATATTGACTGTATTTTCATTGAATATGCTCATAACAGTAGCGCATATTGATTCTTGGCATACAAATCTAAGATTCCTGAAACCAATCCAAACATTATTATTGAGTCAAAAAATAGAGCATTCTTTGAAGAGATATTTCCTTACAAAGAAAAATAAAGAACAAAGTCCTCAAAAGAACTATTAATATTACTACAAGTAGTGATAAAGTTAACGAAAAATTAGATAAACATGAAAATATTGAGGAAAATAAACCTAGACGTAGCAAGATAACAAGAACGTCTAAGTCATTTGCACTCCTTGAAGAAAAATCAACCAATTCCCAAATATGGTTTTGAAAGATTGAATCATTCTCACTGTTTATAGCCTATTTCCACAAAGGAGCATCCGAAGAAGACAAATGGATATTGTATATAGTGGATTCCAAGTCCACGAGTGGATTTATTTTCACGCTATGGGGTTGATGAGCGGAAAATATATCAATATTTACTGCCCCTTTACTTAATATTTTGTTTAGTTTCTCCGGTTTGATAAACGTTTTGATGTGCTTTAATTTATTTTACAGATAAAATAATATTGGGACTCAATGAAATCATTTAGGATGAAATTTGGGTCAAATAATGGCAAAAATTGGACTTGACATATTAATTTTGGAGATTGGAAACTTGAAAGGGCGTTCTAACGAAGTGCAGTTTCGAAAATTCCAATGTTGTGCAATTGTCGTATTTTCGGCATAACCTTTTACTCTGATATCGGATTGAGCTCATTCAAGTTCCAGATTAAAGAAGACCCGAAGATCTACATCTTTGAAGAACAAAATAATTTCGAATTCTGAAGATGTCATGACCGAAATTGATGAAACATCGGAAAATGTGTTATGCGTAATTATTAAAGTCATTTTCAAAGTAAATAAAATAATAAATAAATAAAAATAGTCAAACTCCCACCAAACATGATAGAAATTAGTGGAGCAATTAATAATGGATTTGGTGGAGCAATTAGTGGAGCAATTAGTGGAGCATTTGGTGGAGCATTTGGTGGATGATTTGATGGAGGCAAAATTTTGCCTATAAATACCAAGCCATTTCATTTGTAAATTCATACTTTCTTCTTTGAAATTCCTTAAGAATAACTAAGAAGATTGTATCTTTTTTTTTTTATTTACAGCTTTCTGTAATTAATTTCCGCTTTCGCACTTTCTTTTCTTTACTTTTTCAGTTTTGACTTTCCGTAATTTACTTTTACGCACAGTAATTTCCTTTCTTTACTTTTTCAGTTTTTAATTTTCAGCAATGAGGAGGTAACTCCCCCT
>SKCR01024875.1:0-128280 GCA_019454045.1 Zanthoxylum bungeanum | reverse complement strand
TGAAATATCCCGAATTTTTCGGAAACGTTCTGGAAGGTTCTCGGATCACAGTTCAGGTCTTAGAACGAGATGATGTTGGGAAATAAGAGCTTAAGTGTTGAATAATAGGTCAGAATGTCTTTTAGTGGAATCTCGTTACAATAGGAATTGTGAAATTCAAAAGAACTGGTTATATGATTTTTATATACGGAGAAAGTTTATTTTTTTAAAGTAAAAATAGCAAACGAACTCAGATTGAACTGATTTTTAATTCGTTCGAAAGGCTTTAGAGGAAGAAAAACTTTCGTGTTGAACACTTTGCGAAATTTATACCAGAAATGCCTCAAAAATACAAATTTCCAAAAGAGCCTAATGATAGGGGCCAAATTATAATTTTGTGAGGGTTATTTTATAATTTTTAGAAAATTTCCTATATAAACCCAATGTTTCCAGAAATTACAAACAGAATAAAAGTTTTCATTCACCTCTCACCAGACCTTCCACGTCGTTATTGAGAATGGTGGCCAACGGCCAAGATTCGACCATTGGTGGCTTGCGTGACCGTTCCGGTTGGTGCGTTTGGCCGTCATTCGATGGCTGTCACCGACGATGGGCCCGTAAATATTGGATTCCGACCAAATCGAGAAGAAGACGAGCACACATCCTGTCTTATCTCTTCGATCCATGTGTCCATCCAGCCGTCAAATCGAAGCCCTCAAATAGTAGTACAAGGATGTGGAGTCAGTTTTACCGACACATCACTCGATTTCACTCAAATCGAGACAAGAAGAAAATATGTATAGTGAAGCTAATTTGCAAATGAGCTCCGATTCGAATTCTGTCTATTCCTATATGTTCATAGGAGCGTATGAAGTCCGTTGGTACCCTCAGAATTTTGGTAAGACCTCCCGATGAAAATTTTTTATTTTCAAATTTAGTTTATTGTATTTGAATGTTATTTCAGGTTTCATGTCCTCAAGTTACGATACTGGTATAGTTTTTCATATTTTAAAATATGTGCAAGCGTACGTGGCTGTGACGGCCCAATCCCAGTATGTATGGCGATGCATGGGAGACCTCCCAATCTCGATTGTTGTATCTGTAGTTTTCCAGATATTGGATTTCACGTTTATGTTTTCAGCACAAAATACAGTTTAAGCTTTTAAGCTTTCAGTCCTGATTTATATATGAATATCAGATTTCAGCTTATGAATATGTTTATGATTAAGTTTTAAGACTATGTTATAGTTTTCAATCATCATGTACAGATCATGCTTAACAGGTCTTGATCAAGCTTGCATTCTATGATTTGTATTTACAGATATGTTTTCAGTTTTCCGCTTAGTTAGACAGTTTCCACGCAAGTTTCAATTTTCAAGTCACGTACAAGATTTTCAAGAATGATTACATTATTAAGTTATGCATGTGTTTTCAAATTTGGTTTGATCTGATTATGATCTGGTATGGCTTAAATCTCCCGAATATTATGTTAGGATATCGTTTTGACATGATTAAAATTCATTTTTTGTATAAGTTCTGATTTGATTCAAATGATGTATTGACTTGACTTGATGTGAATTGATTAGTCTGATTTTCTCTGCTTTAACTGGAATTCAATATGTTATGATGAGATATGTTCTGCATGAAATGTGTGGCTCCTGACGATGTAAATAGTAAGATAATTTTAAACATTGATAAGATGGTTTAAGCATGTGTATTTAGTTTCGATTGATAAGATATTAGGGCAGAGAAATTTGAAGGACGAAAATTTTACTAGGATGGGAGAATGAAATATCTCGAATTTTTTGGAAAAATTCTAGAAGGTTCTCGCATCTCAATTCAGGTCTTAGAACGAGACGATGTCAGGAAATAAGAGCTTAAGTATTGAATAATAGGTCGGAATTTCTTTTAGTGAAATCTCATTACAATAGGAATTGTGGAATTCAAAAGAACTGGTTACATGATTTTTATATAAGGAGAAAATTTATTATTTTGATAATAAAAATAATAAACAAACTCGGATTGAGATGATTTTTGATCCGTTGGAAATGTTTTCGAGGAATAATAATTTTCGTGTTGAACACTTTTCAAAATTTATACCAGAAAGGCCTCCAAAATATAAATTTCCAAATGAGCCTAATGATAAGGGCCAAATTATAATTTTGTGAGGGTCATTTTATAATTTTTTGAAACTTTCCTATATAAACCCAATGTTTCCAGAAATTACAAACAGAATAAAAGTTTTCATTCACCTCTCACTAGACTCTCCACGTCGTTATTGATAATGGTGGCCAACAGCCAAGATTCGACCACTGGTGGCCTACGTGACAGTGCTAGTTGGTGTGTTCGACCGTCATTTGATGGCTGTTACTGATGATGGGCCCGTAGTTATCGGATTCCAGTCAATTGCTAAATCGAAGCCCTCGAAGAGTACTACAAGGATGTGGAGTTAGTTTTACCGAATAACGCTTGATTTGACTCAAATCGAGACAAGAAGAAAATATCTATAGTGAAGCTAACTTTCAAATCAGTTTAAATTCAAATTCTGTCTATTCATATGTGTTCATAGGAGCGTAAAGAGTCTGTCGGTACCCTCAAAATTTTTGGTAAGAACTCCCGATGAAATTTGATATTTTCAAATTTAGTTTATTGTATTTGAATGCTTCATGTAGCATCGTAGAGTAATCCTTTGACTTGTTTTGTATTGGATAAGTTAGAATATACTGAATATGTGCTATTGGTAGAATCCGGGTGAAATTGGAATGAATTGGATCGATCTGATAGTATTAGCGAGATTCTAGTAAATCTAGATTTCTCGCGTGTCTGTTCTCTAAAGAATGTAATGATATATATGAATTAAGTTTAATGATATGATAATGGTTGGATGAATCCATAAAATTTCGGAGGGTCCAAGATCATTCCGTAGCATTATCAAAAATTTTTGGGGAAGACTTTCTGAAAACACGTAATTTGAGAATTTAGGTTATTTGATGGTCATAGAATGATATATTATGATGTATTTGGTGTATTTGGGAGGAATCAGATAGATTCGAAAGATTTTGTAATGATTTTGGACTTTTCAGAGGATTTTCGGGTTTTTAGTCGAAAAGTGCATCAGATTTGATAGATTTGTAAATTAAAATTTTTGAGAGTTCTGAAATTAAAGTCTTTGAAAACGGACTTAATTTGGGTGTCTCGGGAAGATCCGAAAGTTTATTATAGTTGAGTCAGGAATTCTACTTAACACCGACTCTGACCACTTATTTCTGTTTATTTTGGCAGATTTGACTTAGATCAGGTAAGTAATACATGTAATGAATACTTGATGTATAGTTTGTTTGTTTGCATCTTTGTCTCTATAGGAAATATATACATAAGTTTAACTGTATCGACCATCACAGATTTAAGTTGGATATAGCCACGGGTTTGGATGATTTGATATAACTATACACATAATCTTATGTTATGAGTATAGAGATAACAAAATAAATAAGTAAGTTAGAATTATATTATTGATATGTATTATGATAATGGTGTTTCTTGACGTATAAGGTATTTATCAATAACCGATGGATTTGAAATGTGTTGTGTGATATGTCTGACCTGTAAGTTCTTATTAATGAATGATGAATTGATATGCGTTTAGTTGCCCTTGGTTGTTTGTTTTCTTAAATAAGTGAATTGTATACATATTTTGAAACGTTTTGCAAATAAAAAAAAAGTTCTGACTTCACTCTAATATAAGAAGATTTTGCCAAAATATGTAATCTACATTTTATTGGGACTTGGCCATCTGACTATGGTAATTCATTTACCTTCTGTCGACATGGTCTTGTTTCGAACAATGTCCGATCAGTGCGTGCGATTCAGACATTGGACGTCTGGTTTTCCTTCGTCTAGTGAGTTGGTTCCCGGACGCCTATTACGATTTTATGAAATAAGGATTTTGAAATTTGATTTTCATCACAGAGATCAATTTTACGATATGCTATAAATGTTTCAGTTTTTACTATTTATGATATTTTGATCTATATTATGATATTTTAATATTTCAATTTTACGATACTATTGATTTATGTGTTTTTTGATACTTTCGATTTATGTTTTCAACGATACTTTTGGTTTATGATTTTTCTGAAAGTTTTTGAGAAAATAATCCAGATAAGTAGGTTTATACGTTCTGATTGGATGTTATATGGTATGTTTTTCGTCACGGTGCTTGTATGATGATTTTATGGATTTTAATCCTTCGTGACCCCTGTTTGGGGTCCAGACCATTAGAAAATGGCTGACCCACTACCCAATATTGACATGGTCTTGTTTGGACATTGCCTAGTCTTTGCGCGCGACTTTAGTAATGGATGCCTGATTAGTTTGATGATTTTGTTTTTTGAAACTTCTGATTTTAGAAAGATTTATTTCTGTATAAGTTGGATTTTATAAGACAACTAATGTTTATTCTTATCTTTGATGATGTATGAGATGAATGTATGGAGTCTGTAGTGTGATTTCCAATTCAGATAATGAATATGTATGAGATAAGGAATCTGTGTTGTTTTTTCTATCTTTGTTAATGAATGTATTTGTCCGTAAGGAATTTGCATTCTGATTTCCATATATGCTAACGAATGAGATCGGTTTATGGTATGTTTATTAGAAAGAAGAGTTGGAAACTTGTATAAGTCATATTTTTAATGTGTATATGTTTGTATGTATTTCGTTGTTTGAACGCTCGAAGAAGTTTGCGTATAAAGTTTCTGACAGCACCAGGTACACTTTATGAATTCAGTTTTTGGGTCGATTTATGCAAGTGTAATTGGAAGATTGTAGGTTTTCAAGAGCTTAAGGAACAATACCGAGTTTAAAGATTTTCTTACAAACAACTACATATATATGTGTATATATATACATATTTTTATAAGTACTATATTTGAATTTCTCTCTTGTTTATTTGTGATGTGTGTGGTTACTTATTGGGTTTTATAACTCAAACCAAATCAGTTTGTTAGTTTTGCAGGTTGACAATCTGATCGGTCAGCCATAAAGCTTTGGATGCTTATGCTCGAGACGGAGGATCACCCCTCTCTAGAGTCTTGGGGATGTCATAAGAGTTTAGGAATTAGGTTGTTTATATATTTTTTTTTATCATGAAATGAGCATTGGTATATGTATGTTTGTAAATAAAAATTTTAATTTGTATGTGTGATTGTGGGCACAAGGCCCTGATTTATTGATATTGAGATTTGATTAATCCTGGGTTTAGACTAGAGGTTCTTTTTGCACATTTGATATTTGTTACAGGTTATATTGGTGCTTGACTATGTTTCAGGGTTGTCCAAAATATAAGGTGCGTCATGTCCATTTTTCATTAGGTTTGAGGCTTGGGGGATGGATTATTCTTGTTTTTTGCCGATAGCATTCTGCCTCCGAGGTTTTACAATAAACTTGATTCAACTAGTAATTTAAGGGTAACTTCAAAAAAAAAAAAAATAATAATAATAATAATTTGAGAGTAAGTGAAAATGTAATAGACTTTAAACAAATATGTAAGATTATTAAGATTCAGGGGCTTTACTGAAATTTTGTCAAAAGAAATATCAAATATGGTTTATGTGACCCCACGAATTTCCCGGGCAAAATTATTTCCCGTTTCAAAAGGCAGAAAACAAGAGACTCTCAGCCTTGTATTTACACTTCCCCCTAAGATTTGCGCGCTAAATCATAACTGATTTAAACGACTTTTCTGTAACTACCTTTTAACTCTTCCTCTCTTTCAACTAAATTTAATTTCATTTATTAAACTTCAAAACCATCAAATAAAAATTAACCAAAAAAAAAAACAAAAATAACCTACTTCCTCCTTTTAGGTTTTAGCATTGGTTAACCGCCGGCGTGCTTCGTCGCTCCGGCGAGATCTAATTTCAATAATCAAGTAATAAGAGGTTCTTCTTTCTTCTGCTTTTATTTTTCTTTCTTGATTTTCAGTTTGTAAGTTTATTTATTTTTGCTGTAAATGTTGAATTGAAATTTGTTGACAATAATCACAAACTTCATAATCTTGCCATATGAAAATATTCTGGTGGACATCAACCTTTTGTTAAATTTTGGATTGTCTGTTAGTGGCGCAGTGAGAAACATTGATTTAATGGAGAAAAAAATTTTGAGTTTCGCAAAAAAGTTTAGATATCCAGATCAATCAAAATTATATTATTAATAAACTATATTTTTTATTAATTTATAAGACATATTTTAAAAAAATTTGGATTGAGTAAGATGACTGTCCCCGCTCACCTCTATATGGTTCCATCACTACCCTTTGTTAGCTTTAGTAATGGTTTGTACAAAGGTCAAGTTTTCCTGTGAAATATCTTATACTGTTGGGATATATTGAAGAGTATGTCGTCAACAGATCCATAATGTAATTAGTAAACTGAATTTTTTCTTATTTAATGTAAATTTTAGGTTCTTTTTTTTTTTTAATCCTTGCTTACAGGTAATTGTATTATTATACCTATCTTCCTTATAGGCAATCAGTGGAGTTTGAGAATTTGAGCCTGATGGAGTACAATGAAGGTTTTGCATCAAAAGAGAATCGGGAGCTTGTTCGATCAGCTTCAGAAAGAGCAGATCAAGTAACTGTTTCTGCCCTTCAAATCTCCACATCTCCAAAGGCTCCAAGGTCACCAAAGCCACATAACAAACATGGCTCAATTAGGGGGAGTCCCCTTAAGGTGGGGAGTCCCAGCAGCAAAGGGAGTCCCAGAATGTATGATCGGCGTCACCATTCTCCTAGAGATGGCCGCCCTAAAAAGGGTACGTAAAACTGATAAACTCGCCTTGTTAATTAATCGTAAGTGATGGCTATCAAATGAAATCACTAGCTGTTTATGGAATTTTTAATGAAATGATCTTCAATTATGCAGGTGGGTATGGCGGAAAAGGTACCTGGGGAGGATTACTTGATACAGAAGGCAATAACTTTATTGACCCTAATGATCCCAATTATGATAGCACTGAGGTAGTAGTTAGAAATACATGTTTCCGCTTACTATCCTTGGAGATGCAAGTCCAATTTTTATTTGCATTGTTTGTATGTCCGAATTTGAAGAGAATTTGTTTTTGACGCAGGATTATGAAAATCCAAGTGCAAGAAAATCAGCAGAGGATTTGGAATTGTACAAAAAGAAGGCAACAATAATTGTGGAGGAATATTTTGCCACTGGCGATGTTTTATCAACTGCAAATGAACTGAGGGAGCTTGGAATGCCGAATTATAATTATTATTTTGTCAAGAAGCTTATCTCCGTTGCGATGGATAGGCACGACAAAGAGAAAGAAATGGCTGCTGTTCTTCTATCCGCGCTTTATGCTGACGCCATTGATCCCCCAGAAGTTTACAGAGGTTTTATTAAGTTGGTGGAATCAGCAGATGACTTGATTGTTGATATACCAGATACAGTTGATGTTCTAGCTTTGTTCATAGCTAGAGCTGTGGTAGATGACATATTGCCTCCTGCATTTTTGAAGAAACAAACGGCCGCCTTGCCTAAGGACTCGAAAGGGATTGAAGTGTTGAAGAGAGCTGAGAAGGGTTACTTAGCAGCTCCTCTTCATGCAGAAATCATTGAGCGGCGATGGGGAGGTAGCAAGAATAAAACAGTTGAAGATGTGAAGGTTCGGATTAACAATTTGTTGATCGAGTACGTAGTGAGTGGTGACAAGATAGAGGCTTTCAGATGCATCAATGATTTGAAAGTTCCATTTTTCCACCATGAAATTGTTAAAAGAGCTGTTACAATGGCAATGGAGAAGCGCCAAGCTGAAGGAAAGTTACTATATTTGCTAAAGGATGCTTCGGAAGAAGGTTTGATCAATGCTAGTCAAATTACAAAAGGGTTGGGTAGGATGATTGACACAGTTGATGATTTATCACTTGACATACCAAATGCCAGGGGAATTTTGCAATCTTTAATCTCTAAGGCAGCATCTGAGGGCTGGTTGTGTGCATCATCTTTGAAATCACTCTCATTGGAGCCAGAAAAGAAATTGTTAGAATATACCGATACAAAACTTTTCAAGATGAAGGCTCAATCCATTATTCAAGAGTATTTTTTGTCTGGTGACATTTTAGAAGTAATTAGTTGTCTAGAATCAGAGAACAAAACTTCTTCAAATGAACTGAATGCTATCTTTGTTAAGAGACTGATAACTCTTGCAATGGACCGAAAAAATAGAGAAAAGGAAATGGCTTCTGTTCTGTTATCATCTCTGTTTTTCCCAGCAGATGATGTCGTTAATGGATTCGTTATGTTGATAGACTCTGCTGATGACACCGCTCTAGACAATCCTATTGTTGCTGAGGACCTTGCAATGTTTTTGGCTAGAGCAGTTGTGGATGAAGTATTGGCACCGCAGCATTTGGAGGAAATTGGAATCCAGTTTTTGGGGACAGAATCAATAGGGAGCACAGTGCTGCAAATGGCAAAGTCATTGCTGAACGCTCGCCTGTCAGGCGAAAGGATCTTAAGGTGTTGGGGTGGAGGAGGAGGAGGAAGCAGCAGGCCCGGATGGGCAGTTGAAGATGTCAAAGACAAAATTGAGAAGCTGCTAGAGGAGTATGAATCCGGGGGAGACGTTAGGGAGGCTTGCCGATGCATAAATGAATTAGGCATGCCATTTTTTCACCATGAGATTGTTAAGAAGGCATTGGTGAGTGTCATTGAGAAGAAGCATGAGAGGCTCTGGGGATTGCTCAAGGAGTGTTTCGATTCGGGACACATAACCATGAACCAAATGATGAAGGGATTCGGCAGAGTTGAAGAATCACTTGATGATTTGGCCTTGGACGTGCCTGATGCTGAGAGACAATTCATACATTATGTTGAAAAAGCTAAGGTTGAAGGTTGGTTAGATTCATCTTTTTGTCTTATCAAAACTTGACAATCCAACAGAGAGTGGCATTTGCCAATGAGTAATGGTAAATCTGCACTTTATATTGCACATTTCCTCTTAATGAATTGACTAGGAGCTAGATTCATTTTCGCTTGTTATTTTTCCTGCAGTTTTTGTAATGAAAGAATATATAGTTACATATGTATGATTCTACGAAGACATACATTTGGCGAACTGTACAATCATGACATTTTCATTAATGATATATGCAAGAAAAAAAAAAAAAACCAGCGACAAAAACTATATGTTTTGTTCTTGAATGAAAGGTTGGATTTTTTGCAATATACAAAGCTCTCCACAAATCAATGGAATATTCTTTTGTTTGTGCCCGAGCTCCTCCAATAACATTTGAAACCAAATAGCTTCCTTACAAGCTTATGTAGCTGCCATGTCTTCAGCTTCTGTTGTGGACAAAGCCAACACTCTGTAACTTGGATACTCAGCTCACTGCTCCTCCTGCAAGTACAAACACATAACCTATAGTGGATTTTCTTTTGTCAATATCTCCTGCAAAATTCGAATTCACGTAGCCCCTGACAACTAATTCTAATCCTTCATAACATAATGTAGCATCTGAGGTTCATATGATATATGTAAGGATTCTCTTAACAGAATTACAATGTCTCTATCAGGATTCACCGTAAAACGACTAACTGCTCCCACTACTTGTGCAATGTCTGGTTTTATCATGACGTACATTAAGCTTCCCACTGATGATGCATACCGTACTCAAGACATCTCATTCCTCTCAGCTTCAATGCTAGGACACATAAAAGAGGATAACTTGAAATTAATAGGAAGTGGGGTAGAAATTGGCTTACAATCTTCCATATTGAACAGTCGTAAGATTTTCTTCAAGTAAGTTTTCTAAGAAAGTCAATCTTCATGTTATTTCTGTCTCGGTGTATTTGCATCCCTAGAATCTTATTTGCTGGTCCTAGATCCTTCATGTCAAACTCTCTAACTAATTGCGTTTTTAATTCTTAGATTCGATCTTTGTTAGGGCCTGCTACCAACATGTTGTTCATATACAATAACAAAATAATAAAGTCATTATTTCCAAACCTCTTGTAATATGTACAATGGTCTAAATTGAATCTGTTGTACCCAAGGCAAATAGTAAAGGAATCAAATCTCTTATACCAGCATCTCGGCACTTGTTTGAGACCATATAGAGATTTTTTCAATCTGCAAACCAAGTTTTCCTTGCCTATTTTAGCAAAACCTTCTGGTTGGAGCATATAAATTTCTTCTTCAAGTACTCCATGAAGAAATATAGTTTTCACATCCAACAGTTCCAAATGTAGGTCAAAAGTAGCACACATAACCAGGACTACTCTGACTATTGTAAGTCGAACCACTGGAGAAAATATCTCGTTGAAATCAATCCATTATTTCTGATCATATCTTTTTACCACCAATCGTGCACGATACCACTCCACTTGATCATTGCTATATCGTTTGATCTTGTAGACCCATTTATTACCAATGGCTTTTCTTCCACGTGGTAATGGTATTAGATCTTATGTATTGTTTCTGTGCAAAGCTTCTATTTCTTATTCTATTGCTGTCATCCACAAAGATGCATTTACACCATTTGTAGCTTCATGGAAAGTTGATGGCTCTCCATCCTCTGTTAGAAGATATTATGCAATGTTACTCTCCGTAACATACTTTGAGTGCCAACCTGGAGGTCTTCTCTCTCGAGTTAATCGACGAACTTCAGAAGCTTCAAACTCGATTGATTCTTGTACCTCGTGCTCTGGTGCTTCTTCAGAAGAATCTGAATTTTCTTGTTCTGGATTATTTTCCACCGGTACTATTGTATTATATATACTTTCTTTTGAAGTGTTATAATTTCCTTCTTTCTGCAGTTGATATTCTACAAATATCGCAACCCTGCTGATGATGATCTTATGGGTAGTGGGATCCCACAAGCGATTCCCCTCTTACTCCATCGGCCTAACATAAGAAAATATATTTTCTAGATTTTGAATCTAGCTTTGTTCTTTCTTGAGCGTTGTACATCACATATACATGACAACCAAAAATGTGAAGAGATAAGTAATAAGTTGGCTTTCCGCTCCATATCTCCATCGGTGTCTTCAAATCACTTTAACAATATAATAATAATTAAGGGATTGTGGGCTGAAGTTGGCAAAAAAGTAAAGTGAAATTGAGAACAATTGTTAGTTCATGAGGCGTTGCTTACCATATAACAATAACATAATAATTAGAAGGTTTAGCCTACCATAAATATTAACAATAAAATATAGCAACGAGGCAAAGATTTAACGTGGTAAAACCCTCAATGTGAGGGAAACATCAACGACCAAAAGTAGAAGGATTTCACTATGGTGGAAAGAATTTTACAACATCTCTTTAAACATAAGGAGTGAACAATCTCACACTATCTTAGAATATGAGAAATACAACTCTCTCACAAACCCTTAGGAAGAAATAATATTTGTATCTCTTATAATACAAAAGATTTGGTTGAGAATGGAATGAAGAAAATAATGAAATGAAACATCTACTTATATTTACTATGCAAAAAGTGAATTTTAAATTTTTTATTATTTTCTTTTTTGCCTGTGGGACCCACCTACATAATTAATTAATTAATTTATTTTTCAATCACCTTTTGATGGCTTTGACTTAAGCAACGAAAGGTGCTTAACAATTTCAACTACATGTGTATGTTTCCTCTCTACAACCTTATTCTGATGATGAGTATAAAGACAATTATGCCTGAAATGAATTAGTTCTTGCTCTAGATAAGACATAAACACTATGAATTATCCACCTCATTTTGACTGAACACATTTAATTGACATTGTGAACTGTTTTTCTACAAGGATATTGAATATTTTGAAAGTATCAAGGGTTTTTGAAAAATCCAAACATATCTAGTGTAGTCATCCACAAATAACACATAATATCTATATCCATCTTTAGACAAAACAGGTGTTGGACCCTAAAGATATGTGTAAATGATTGCTAAAGGCAATAATTAGAAAGTGTAATTGATGCATGTGTAAATGATTTCATAACTCTGTTTGCTTCATTAATACTTATATTAAACAAGTTCACTTGATGTAGCCATGGCTTCTTTGAAGTTATAGTGGCTCTGATATCAAATTGAATTATATGATGTGTGTTTTGTTCGTGAGAAACCAAGTGAGAAAATGATGTTTGATGAAGAGACGATGAATCGTGTGATGAAAGTTTTGTTATAATTCACTAAGAAAATGAATGAGTATTTACATCTGAATTTATAACAGAATCTAAGCCTCATTAGCCGCATAACAAACTTCTAACTAACTCTAACAGACTGTTAATCAAATAACCAATAGTAAGGCTAAAACAAGCAGCTTGTTGGGACAGTTGTGGAACCTTAAGGGTCGGATCGGTACCCTACGCAGTGAATGTGGGTCTAACCCAAGGATATCATGGATAGATGTATTTTAAAATATTATAAAATATTTTAATGAAAATTAAATTCTGATACGAGTCCGTAGTAAAAAATGGGGACCAAATCAGAGTCCGGAAACTCTGGAATAAAGAAAATAATATTTTAGTGTTCATCAGCTTTCGAAATCGCGACGCGCAATCTTGGGAGTCGAGACGCTCCAAAGTACGAGAGCAACTACGAGAGTTGAATATCTCAGTGTCGCGACTAGAAAGAGTAGGAGTCGCGACACTCTTAGGTCTGATGCTCAGTGTCGCGACGCTTGAAGGTAAGTGTCACAACGCTCATATGGGCAGTGAGCATTTTTCAACTTCAAACCAATCATAAACACTTCCAATTTTCTCCTATCATTTCAATACACCTTAAAACCAAATTGAACATCAAAATCAACTACAACACATGTTATACAACTAACATATATGTATTCTAAAACTTATATGTATTTATTTGAATCAAAACACAACCCAATTTAGAATCCCACTATGAAATGTCTCATTAACAATTCTAGTTCACCCAAAGGTGGTCAAGTGATTCTAGAATGATAGCCATAGTTATAAGCTTTAATATAGAGTTTCAAACTCTTATTAATTGTTCCATGTCCAACATGAAAATCTTTAACCTAATTAACAAGCATAATGTGTTTATATTTTCAAAGCATCATAACACAATTTATTAGCCTTATTTCAACTTTAAGCTATGTAATCATGCATCCAATATATAATTCATCACTATAAGTCTCACTAATGAAGAGCATAGCTTAAGAGAAGTTCAAACTTACCTAGTAAGCTTGATAAAAATAACCAATCTCATTCTCTTTGTTGAAATGGTTGGAGAACTTCCAAGGTCAAGATCCAATCTTGATTCCAATACTAGCAAGCTTCACTCTAAGATCCAATCTTGATTTCTCCTTGATGAAATATTGTAGAGATCTCACAAATCTTCTCTAAACACTTTGTAACTAACCGGCGTAAACACACACGTATAACGCAAGCGTACGTATCGTTCAAGTAGTATAAAAATATCGATCCCACGAGGACTTAATTCCTACTGTTTTTATTAATTATCGATACTATTTATTTACAAGTATCTAATTAAGGGGAGAAGATAATGATTGCTTTTGGTTGGTTGAATGTGGTTTTGCAAAATAAAATAAAAACAGACTCAAAAGAAAATAATAAGGAAAATAAAAGAAAAGACTCAAGGATCTAGGGTCGTGACTCCACACAATATTATTATAAAGATGAATTGATTCTCTTATCTATGTGTAATAAATCAGTTTACTAACATGGAACACGAAAATATGCAAAAGCCTCTGTCAATGGTCAGACACAAATACCCAGTTTAACCCAATTGAACCATATGTCTATGTCAACCATATTACCTGGATTCATTAAGTTTAAGTTCCAATTATGGCTACCCCCGCCCGACAGGTATATGTCTATCCTGTAAGGAAATCTATTAAAGGATTATCTATCCTCAAGGAAGATCGTGAGCTATTAAGTCTAAGGCTGAAACCTAAAATTCCTTTGTCAAGTTTATTTTAGATTTACCACATCAATCTTATTGGTGATCAGACAACAAGAAGCATTAAGCTTAAGACTTAATAAGTAAACCTTTAAATTACTCAAACTATAAAATAACCCCTTATAAACTGATGATAGTAGAATTCATCACAACCCCAGATAACTAACACATAATTAGGGCTAGTAAAAACTTAAAAGTAAAAGACATAAAGTAAAAATGCTGAAAAG
This sequence comes from Zanthoxylum bungeanum, assembly GCA_019454045.1. Classification (NCBI taxonomy): domain Eukaryota; kingdom Viridiplantae; phylum Streptophyta; class Magnoliopsida; order Sapindales; family Rutaceae; genus Zanthoxylum; species Zanthoxylum bungeanum. The sequence continues at coordinate 114,126 of SKCR01024875.1, read as the reverse complement.
TAATTGCGGTAAAGTAAAAGCTGAAAAGTAAATTAAAATAAAATAAAATGCTAAGGTAAAAGGATCAACTTTTTCTAATTACTATTTAGATATCTCATTTAATATAATATATTAACTTGTGATTATTTTACCAACCGTCCATATAGGCGGTAACCTGATTAAGTCAAATTAAGTCCAACCAGCCATAAAGGTGGAACCAAAATAAACCTGCCATATAGGCGGTAAGAAAATTTAATTACCAACCGACCAATCTGGCGGTATCCTTGATTAGTCAGGTTTAAACCAGATTAAAATGAATTACCAACCTACCAATATAGCAGTATCCTTTTTAAGTCAAATTTTAAATAGTGAATATATTATATTTAAGGGAGATTAATCTAAATTGCAATAGTAAAAGAATTACCTTTCACCCTAGCATGGGGAAGTTACCTCCTCATGGTGAATAGTAAAAACTGTAAAAAGTAAAGAAAGTAAATTACTATTATTACAGAATGTAATTAAAATTAATTATAAAACTAAAATTTAAAAGAAACTAGATAGAAAACTCCCTATTTACATCAGAGAAATTAGAGAGGAAGGTACATTTGAAACTGAAACCTCGAGCTTAATTTATAGGTGCGGATAGGCCTCCAGCGTCGCGACGCCAAAGCCTTTGGCGTCGCGACGCCAACGCTTTATGGCGTGGCATGATGATGTGATGACACGTGGCGATTCTGGATAAGGAGATAAGGTAACACGTGGCGAGGCGGCTAACAACTCAATTATTATGCTGACGTGGCGATGGCGACTGTCGGCACCATAGGATTACGACACGTGGCACTTCGTGATTGGCTGATGATGACGTGGCGGTGAGGTGGCACGTTGACTCAGTCAACTGATGATGTGGACGCTGACGTGGAGTGACACGTGGCGACATGTGGCGATGGCGACTGTCGGCACCGTATGATGATGACACGTGGCACAACGCACGTTAGCAGATCGGCTGTGATGCACGTGGCACGACGCACGTTAGCAAAGTCAAATTTCTCAGATTCTGAATTGTGGACCCGACGTATGTTAGGCGTCGCGACGCCAAAGGCTTGCGCGTCACGACGCACGAAATGACCATTTTGCCCTTTTCGTCCGTTTTCACTGTTTTGGCCCCAAATCACCTCCAGAAAGTCCTGAAACTTTATTTGTCTACAAAATAACACAAAACAAATCAAAATATTCACAAAAATCAAGAAACTATACAAAATATTAGGTTAAATGAGTGGGAAATAGTGATATAATTACCACTCATCACACCCTCAAACCTAACATTTTGCTAGTCCTCGAGCAAAACATAGAATAAAATAACATAAACATCTTTAAAATAAAATTTAGCTAAGCCACTTTCGTAGGGATCACAGTTTCATTTAGCGTATGCAACAAGCCTTTAAACCCCTAGGTGTCCCTAGTGGACGAGTTGTAGTCTCGTGAGGGTTTACAGCAATGATACCCACAAACATTTTACAAAAGTAAAAAGGTAGTGAAACTAATGCACACAAAAGCGAAAAGACAATCGAAAAGAGAATAAAGAAATTAATGACTAATCAGGTGAAACTTCTACTCCAAGTTACTAGTTGTTTTCTTTCTTTCTAAATTACTGAATAAGTAAATTCTCCGATTATATTTACCATTTTCCATATACACAGCCAACAAAATATTAAACAACTCATTTTTGCCCACAACAGTCATAAATGCAGTTGATAAGAGAGTAATATTTTTGTCCTAAAGTTTTATCAGAATTCACACTTTTTTGTAGCAATGGAATAATTTTTCTGATTTTTTCTTTGATTTTTGATTTTTTTTTATTTATATACAATACCTTCCGTTTATGTAGCGAGTGTTGGGTCGGTGGCTCCCAAACCAGTTGGCTTTAGGGCACCAGGTGTTAAGACACCCCTACGGACTTAATTACTCAGACTTCAGATATATATATTTTTTGCAGCATCTTTGATCCATGTAGCGAGTTTTGGGCCAGTGACTCCCAAACCAGTTGAATTTAGGGCACTAGGTGTTAAAACACCCTTACAGACTTAATAACTCGGATCTCAAATTATTTTTTTACTCCATTGCTTTTTGAGATGCTTCCTCTAATTAAACTAGAGCACTGAATATTATAAACTTTTCAATTTTAGCTCATGTCTGTATGTTACTATGCATGTTGATAATATCTGCCAACTGAGCATATGAAGATCAATTTTAGTCAGTTTTATGGAGAATTTACAAATTAATTAATTTAAAATGAAATAAACAAAAATTAACTTGTTCCGAAATAGGTTTGAGATACGTCTCAGGAGTGGAAACTCCTTACACAGCTATCTCTCACCAATTTCACATTTTTAGTCAAAATAAAAACACAAAAACGCAAAATATTGTTGTAATTTTTGAAACATTTTCAATTTTTTTTTGTATTTTTCGAAAAGTTTTGGACTAAAAAATAAAAAAAACACACATATTAAAAACAAGGTACTGATCAACCATTTTCCTCCCCCAAACCTAAATAAGACATTGTCCCCAATGTCTTAAACAGTAGAAGAAGAGTTTGGAAGATAGTACCTGGTTAGCTGAAATTCTACAGAAAATTAAAGGTTAAGATCCAGATTAATCCGACGCCTCTTACCACGATCGTCATCGGACCAATTTATCTTTGAAAGGATAGGGTCAACTTGTGGTTCATAGGCTAAGATTTGATCAATTAGATCTGGAGCATTTCTGGCAGTAAATAGGAGTTCTTTTAAAGGTTTTGACACGAACCCATTTCTCCGGGAATCATCAAGAACACACAAAGAAAATCATAAAATCCATCAACGTTAAACAGCCCAAGCGATTTCTGGTGTATGTTCAGGTTCGCCCAAGATAACACTATAAAAATTTCCTCCAATGTGCCCAAGCCACCTGGCAAAGCAATAAAAGCATCAGCACTATTAATCATTTCCACTAGTCGCTCGGACATACCTGGCACAATAAGTTCCTCTCCATTTGATGGTCCAATAAGATTTTCCTCCGCCAAGGGTTTTGGGATGATTCCCAAAACGTGACTGCCTCCTTCCTGTACGGCCTTTGAAACGATCCCCATTAGTCCAAGATTGCCTCCGCCATATACTAAGTGCATATTCCTTGCAACTAAGACTCGACCCAATTCATTTGCTGCTTCTACGTATTGTGGCTTAGTACCAACACTAGTACCGCAAAACACACATATGTTTTCAACTTGTCTTCTTGAAGTGGCTTCCATATTTTACTTTGGATGTCTTCAAAAGTGCAATGATGAGTTGAATTTATAGAACCTGAAAAAGGTGTGTAATAATAGCACTAGTATCTTCCAATGGACGATTGTTAGCTAAACAATAAAAGAAATCGTGAAAGGTCAAAAAGTCTGGATCCTGTCTACGAAAATAAAGATAATTACAGCAGAAAAGCGAATCAAAGCAATAACTAAGGCAACAGAATTGTGTATGCAATACGCCATTCGTTTGGTATATAAATCAATTAGGATGTGTCTCAAGAATTCATTCTTTACTCAACCATCACAAATGAATTAGCTCTCTTCTTTGTGATTGCCAAACACCATTCCTTCTGTCTTAAAATGCTCCGTTTGTGCTTTTCCCTACAAAAATCACACACAAAATTAAAAATTCTACAACATGTATACATAAAATATGAAAACAGAAATTACAACAAATTGCATGGGTTGCCTCCCTGCTAGCGCTAAATTTTTCTTCTTCAGCCAGACGTGACTGAAATCCATTTGTCAATGAGGTTTCAACGTGGTTTTGGATGTCCGATTAAAGACAATCCCATGAGCGTTGCTTTTGAAGGGTCTCTTCCAACGGTAAAGTGGTAAAAAGAGTTTTGTCTCATTCAGTGCTCGTACTATCTTTTTAACCCTTATTGCTCCAGTGGTTCCTGAAAAGAAAGAAATAAAATCAGGAGGTCTCGTATGGTGCTTGACTTGGAATGGGAGTTCCATTTTGTCAAGCTTCTGGGTGATATCTTTGATTTGTACTCCCCAAAACAGTGATGTTTCGCCTGAATGCTCTGGATCTTCAATTTGGTCTGACAATTGCTCCCTCATTTGCTCTGTTTCTTGCTCCACCTTTTCTTCACAAATGTATTTTAGGATTTCCGCGTTCATTTCTTCATCTGTCATCTGTGAAAAACATGCTCCATAAGTGTCAACCTGAGGATGTAAAGATATGTCTGATTTTAGGTCTTCATCATCTGATATGACTGGCTCAGGTAGATATTCTTCAAACATTAGTGCAAAACATTCTCCAAGATCTTCATTTTGAGGATGGAAAGTTTCATCCTCCCTTGTTGGTGCAGTTGGTACAAATAGTTCAGCTTCTTCATCCTCGTCAGAGTCAGAATAGTAAAAATCAAATTGAGACTTTGTTGGTTCAGGCTCCTGAACTGATACCTCTGATTCTTGATACTGCTCAGCCTCGTCCCCTGTTATGATGTCATAATGAATCTCAGGATATTCGAAGGCTTCTTCAGTAGTATTTGAATTTGCTCCGTGAGATATGTGATTTATATTATCTATTAATTATCTAACTTGATCTGTCATCCTCTGTATAGATGCCGCTTGACTCTGAATTTGTGCATCAAATTGAGCTTCCCGTTCCTCGAACCAATCTTTGAGCATGTGAATCAACTGATCTTCCTCTGATGGTTCTGGTTCTTGTTGAAGATAGTAGGTGGGTGGTGGATAAGATGGAAAATGTGGTTTTGTGAAATGTGATGGTTCTTCATACCATGAAGGATTTTGATAGCTCTACCACCTTGGATTGTAGTTGTACTCACAATGATCTCTCGGGTGGTTACCATTACATATGTCACATCTCCCCATTGTGTCTTGTTGAGCAAATGTGGTATTGCTTGGTTCTGGCATCCATTGATAGTTGTTGGGCTGGACAACAGGCCTCAGAAAACTGGACTGTTGCTCCCAGATTTGGGGTGTATCTTCTTCTAGTAAAGCTCATGATTTCTGGATCTCCCAATAATGTTCCATTTTTCAATCACCTGAAAACAAAAGAAAGAAAGAAAATTAGATACAAGAAAATTAGATAGCTTCAAAATTAATAACTCAAGAAAAATAAGTCCCCGGCAACGGCGCCAAAAACTTGACCGGCGTAAACACACACGTATAACGCAAGCGCACATATCGTTCAAGTAATATAAAAATATCGATCCCATGAGGACTTAATTCCTACTGTTGTTATTAATTATTGATACTATTTATTTACAAGTATCTAATTAAGGGGAGAAGAGAATGATTGCTTTTGGTTGGTTGAATGTGGTTTTGTAAAATAAAATAAAAACAGACTCAAAAGAAAATACTAAGGAAAATAAAAGAAAAGACTCAAGGATCTAGGGTCGTGACTCCACACAATATTATTATAAAGATGAATTGATTATCTTATCTATGTGTAATAAATCAGTTTACTAACCTAGAACACGAAAATATGCAAAAGCCTCTATCGATGGTCAGACGCAAATACCCAGTTTAACCCAATTGAACCATATGTCTATGTCAACCAAATTACCTGGATTCATTAATTTTAAGTTCCAATTATGGCTACTCCCGCCCGATAGGTATATGTCTATCCTGTAATGAAATCTATTAAAGGGTTATCTATCCTCAAGGAATATCATGGGCTATTAAGTCTAAGGCTGAAACCTAAAATTCCTTTGTCAAGTTTATTTTAGATTTACCACATCAATCTTATTGGTGATTAGACAACAAGAAGCATTAAGCTTAAGACTTAATAAGTAAACCTTTAAATTACCCCAACTATAAAATAACCACTTATAAACCGGTGATATTAGAATTCATCACAACCCCAGATAACTAACACATAACTAGGGCTAGTAAAAACTTAAAAGTAAAAGACATAAAGTAAAAATGCTGAAAAGTAATTGCGGTAAAGTAAAAGCTGAAAAGTAAATTACAATAAAATAAAATGCTAAGGTAAAATGATCAACTTTTACTAATTACTATTTAGATATCTCACTTAATATAATATATTAACTTGTGATTATTTTACCAACCGTCCATATAGGCGGTAACCTGATTAAGTCAAATTAAGTCCAACCAGCCATAAAGGCGGAACCAAAATAAACCTGCCATATAGGCGGTAAGAAAATTTAATTACCAACCGACCAGTCTGGCGGTATCTTTGATTAATCAGGTTTAAACCAGATTAAAATGAATTACCAACTGACCAATATAGCGGTATCCTTTTTAAGTCAAATTTTAAATAGTGAATATATTTTATTTAAGGGAGATTAATCTAAATAGAAATAGTAAAAGAATTACCTTTCACCCTAGCAGGGGGAAGTTACCTCCTCATGGTGACTAGTAAAAACTGTAAAAAGTAAAGAAAGTAAATTACTATTATTACAGAATGTAATTAAAATTAATTACAAAATTAAATTTAAAAGAAACTAGATAGAAAATGCCCTATTTACATCAGAGAAATTAGAGAGGAAGTAAATTTGAAATTGAAACCTCGAGCTCAATTTATAGGCGCAGATAGGCCTCCAGCGTCGCGACGCCAAAGCCTTTGCCGTCGCGACGCCAGCGCTTTATGGCGTGGCATGTTGAGGTGATGACACGTGGCGATTCTGGATAAGGAGATAAAGTGACACGTGGCGACACATGGCGATGGCGACTGTCGGCACCATAGGATGATGACACGTGGCACGGCGCACGTTAGCAGATCGGCTGTGATGGTGACACATGGCACGACGCACGTTAGCAAAGTCAAATTTCTCAGATTTTGACTTGTGGACCTGGTGCACATTAGCACTGTTCGACGCATGTTAGGCGTCACGACGCCAAAGGCTTGCCCGTCGCGATGCTCGAAATGACCATTTTGCCCTTTTCGTCCATTTTCACTGTTTTGGCCCCAAATCACCTCCAGAAAGTCCTGAAACTTTATTTGTGTACAAAATAACACAAAACACATCTAAATATTCACAAAACTCAAGAAACTATACAAAATATTAGGTTAAATGAGTGAGAAATAGTGATATAATTACCACTCATCAGTAACTTAGGCTAATTTCTCCAAGAATTGCTTGTATTTAGCTTTCTCAAGCTTAATTAAAACCTTGCTCAAGCTTGCTATTTATAGCAAAACTTAGTTAATTTTTAATTAATAAAAGTTCTAATAAAATTTTATATGGACTTAATATAATTTGTCCAAATATGTATAATTAGGTGTGACTAATCACTTTTCTTGGTCAAATGTGCCAACTCATCATCACTATCTTGAATTTCTTGGTCAAATGTGCCAACTCATCTTCTTTTCTCACAATTGACTTAAAGGCCAATTTTTTATATTTTATTTTTTTGCTTCTTCTCTTAGGTCCATCTTGACCTCCATCTCATCTTCCAATAATTTTCTTACAAAATCATCTAATCTCAAATTGTTGATATTATTTGATTCTTTGATGGATGAGGTGCAAATTCTATATTCTTTAGAGAGTGACTTAAGAATTTTCTTCACTTGATCACTAGAGTCAATATTTTTTCCCTAAAGTACTAAGTTGATTCACAATCATGTGCTCAATTTCTTCACCGGTTTCCATTTTGAAGCTATCTAACTCACACATGAACCGATTGATCTTTGACTTCTTTACTTGGCTTGTGCCTTCATTGACAATTTCTAAAAACTTCCACAATTCCTATGCATTTCCAAAATCAGAAAGCTTGTTAATTTGACTTCGATCAATTGCACAAATAAGATGGTTGAATGCTTTAGTATTTAAGGAGGCTTGCGTGTATTCCTCTTTTGTCCATTCAAAATGTGCTTTAGGAATCTCCACACCATTATTATCATTCCTCATTGGTATTCTTGTACCTTGTGTGATCACTTTAAAGGATTGCACATCAACGACAATAATATAGTTTAACATCAATATATTTCAATAGCTATATTTGGTTCCGGTGCAGAATGGAGGTCTAGTGGTTGAAAATCCTTCTGCTAGATTTGATGAGTTACTTGAAGAGGCCATGGTCGATTCATGGACGATTAACGCTTTGTTGAGAATACATCACTCTGATACCAATTGAAATTACCTACAAGCACATAACAAACAACACAATATACTAAGAGGGGGTGAATTGGATAATGGCCTAAATATGCAGAATTAAAAATTCTTATCGATTTTATGTTACTAAGCTTGTAGCTTTACCAATTAAGCTTATTAATCAATTTCTCAATCACAAGCTATGCTAAATAATATGGAAAGATAATATTAAGCTTGCGATAAAATAAAGAGATAGAGTTAGAGAAATTGACACCGATGATTTATAGTGGTTTGGACAACAATACCTACGTCCACTCCCTCAAGTCACGCTTGAAGATTTTCACTAAGTTGAATCTATAACTTACACCGAGTTTTTTGTGGCTCACCTGTAACTAAGAGTTTTGTCCCATAGGTTCACTCCAAACCTTTACATAAGAGTTTTATCCCTATGATCACTCTTAAAACCTTTACAATGAGTTTCTCAATATGCTCACTCACAACCTTTACAATCTACCATTTTGAGTATACCCATTCACAAAGGGATTTCACAACCTCAAGTGTTTGATAATGAAGTTTTACAATATATCACTTAGGCACTCACAAAAGATATGAAGATTTAAGATGTGAGTTGCTAACTCAGGTGTTCCAAGCTCACTACTAAGGATATGAATGTGCAGTGTGTGAGCTTGAGTATGAGAGTGTATGATAATGAAAGTTTAGTAAACTCTATGTTTTCTCCTTAGAAAAAACTTGTATGAAGGTGTTAGAGATATGCAAAAATGAATTTGGGGATCAATATATAGTGAAGATGTAAATTATCCTAACTGTTCTTTTTGAGACCGGTATGCCAGTCTGCTGATCGGTATGAAATCACTCACGTTACGCAAGCGCAAGTATCGTTCAAGTAGTATAAAATGTATCGATCTCACGAGGACTTAATACCTATCCTATTAATTTATTGAAGTTAAATTTCTACAAGTATCTAAGAATTGATTTTGTTTGGTTGGTGATTTTATCTAAAAAAAGTAAATAAAACAAAACAAAAGTAAAGTTTAAAAGAAATCAATATTATGAAACTAACTAGGGTTGTGAATCCTTCCAGTATTCTTTTAAAGATGAAGTGACTATCTTATGCTTGTGTAATATATTGATTTATTAACCTGGAACACGAAAATATTCAAAAAGCCTCTGTCAATGGTCAGACTCAAACACCCAAAGTAACCCAATTAACTATATGTCTATGTTAACCAAGAAACTCTGAATTCATTAAGATTAAGTTCCAATTATGGCTACCCACGCCCGAAATGTATATGTCTATCCTGAAAGGAAATCTCTAAGGTGAGATCGTGAGCTATTGAGTCTAAGGCTGAAACCTAAAATCTTTTCGTCAAGTTCATTTTAAGTTTACCAAATCAATCTTATTGGAGGCCACTCAATAAGAAGCATTAAGATTAAGACTCAATAAATAAACATCACACATCACAAATGACACAAAATAATCAACTTATAAAACCAATGATATTGGAATTCATCACAACTCTAGATAATGTATTTAGTTACAATATATACCTAGGACTACTAACGACATAAATAAATAAAACATCATAAAACAAGTTGAAAACTAAAAAGTTGAAATAAAACAATTAAATAAAATGTTGGGGGTTAGAGGATCCATTTTTAATATTTCAAATCTAGAAATATCCCTTATTATAATATATAAATTTGTATGAATTACCAACCAAGCATATAGGCAGTATCCAATTAAGTCAAATTTAAATAAGTCCAACCGACCATAATGGCAGTATCCAATTAAGTCAATATTAAGAATAATTTATTTAAGTCCAACCGACCATAAAGGCGGTATCCAATTAAGTCAAGTATTAAGATAATTTGTATATTATAAAATAAGGGAAATTAATCTAAATTATCATAATAAAAGTTTCACCCTTTACCCCAACAGAAAGAAATTACCTACTCATGCTTTAAGTAAAACAAACAAAATTTTATTACTAAAATAAAAATACAATAAAACTTAAATAAACACACAAGATACTCTCTTCTTATTCTAGAGAAATTCTCCAGAAGAAAGTATGAATTTTCCTTTGATTTCAGCTCCTATTTATAGGCTCCAAAATCGGCCGGCGTCGCGACTCAAAACACTTGTGCGTCGCGTCGCACTCTAGTAGTGTCGGCAACTGAATTATTGATTTGGCGTCGCGACGCGTATAGTCTTATGCGTCATGACGCGGACTACAGTGATGACAAGTGTCGGCCGACACGCATATTCTTCTACGTTGCGACGCGCATTGGAAAGTTCTCATTTTTCCCATTTTGATCCGAATTTCGTCGTTTTAGCCCCGATTTGATTCCAGTGAGTTTTGACATTTTATTTATCTACAAAATAAAAACAAACACATTAAAATGTTCATAAAACTCGGGAAACTATACAAAATATTAAGTCAAATGGGCGGTAAATAGTGATATATTTTCCGCTTATCACACCCTCAAACCTAACATTTTGCTAGTCCTCGAGTAAAACAAACAAAATGAAATGAAACAAAAAACTTTAAAATAAATTAACCTAAGCCACTTTTGTAGGGATCACAGTTGTATTTAGCGTAGCAACAAGCCTTTAAACCCCTAGGTGTCCCTAGTGGACGAGTTATAGTCTCGTGAGGGCTTGCAGGGACGATACCCGCCAACGTCAATCAAATGTAAAACTATTTACACAAAACAAAATAAAAAGATAAACAAGTTAGTAACTAAACAAGTGAAATTCTTATCCAACTTAATAGTTGTTTTCTTTCTTTCTAAATTACCAAATAAGTAAATTCTTCGATTATTTTTACCATTCTCCTTTTTTTAACAACCAACAAGGTATTAATCAAATCATTATACCCACAATATTCATAAATGTAGTAGAAAAAGAGTAATATTTTTGTCCTAAAGTTATATTGGAATTCACACCTTTTTGGCAATGAAATATTTTTTTCTTTTTAACAACATCTCTAATCCTTGTAATGAGTTTTGGGCCAGTGACTCCTAAACCAGTTGGCTATAGGGCACTAGGTGTTAAGATACCTCTAGGGACTTAATTTCCCGGATCTCAGATGTTAAAAGTTCTACCATTTGACGTGAACAATCACTGCTTACTGAGGCAAAACGTCCGGTTACTAAGTAGAAACTTTATTATTATTAACTCAGGCTCTATCGTTTGACGTGAACAATCACTGCTTACTAAGGCAAGATGTCTGATTACTGAGTAAGATCAAGGTTAATTATTTATATATATAATTTTTTTAATTCCATCACTTTTAGGTGTTATTTCCAATAAACCAGAGTATTGAATATTATAAAATTTTCATTTACAACCTATATTCGTATGTTACCATGTATGTTGATAATACCTGTCAAATGAGCATATGAAGATCAAATTTAATAAAAAATGGAGAATTCACGAATTTAAATAAGTCAAAATGAAATAAACAAAAATTAACTTGTTACGAATCAAACTTAGATACGTCTCAGGAGTGAACTTCTTACTCAGCTATCTCAAGGCACAATTCCACTTGGTTAGTAATGTTAAAAACATAAAAATCAAAGCAATTTTTTTAAGTACAACAAAAACAACACAGAAAAAATTAAAAAAATAAATACTAGTCAACTATTCCCTCCCCCAAATCTAATTGAGACATTATCCCCAATGTCTTAAAAAGAAGAAGAAAAGTTTAGAAGATAATACTTGGTTAGCGTGGAATTTTCAATCATAACTACAACTACAAAAAAAACTTTAAGTTAAGATCTCAATTTATCCGACGTTTCTTACCACGATCATTATCAGACCAGTTCAACTTGGAAAAGATATGGTCAATATTTGGTTCAAACGTCAAGAGTTGGTCAATTAAATTATTGGCCACGATCATTATCAGACCAGTTCAACTTGGAAAGGATATGGTCAATATTTGGTTCCAACGTCAAGAGTTGGTCAATTAAATTATTGGTCGTTCTGGCAGTGAATAGGATATCTTTTACGGGTATTGAAAGGAACCTATTTCTTCTGGCATATTCAAGAAACATAAAAAGAAAGTAAAAAAATCCATCAACATTAAACATTCCAATTGGTTTATGATGTATGCTCAAGTTCGCCCAAGATATCACTGTGAAAATTTCCTCCATCGTGCCCAAGCCACCTGGCAAAGCAATAAAAGTATCAACATGATTAATCATTTCAATAAGTCATTCGGACATACCTGACACAATACATTCCTCTCCGTTTGATTGTTTGATAAGATTTGCGTCCACCAAAGGTTTTGGGATGATTCATAAAACTTGACTACCTCCTTCTTGTACGGCCCTTGAAACGTATCCCATTAGTTCAAGACTGTCACCGCCATATACTAAGTTCATATTCCTCTCAGTTATGACTCTACCCAATTCTTTTGTTGCCTCAACAAATTCTGGTTTTGATCCAGAACTAGTTCCACAGAACACACAGATGTTAGTGATCGTCTTCTTGAAGTTGCTTCAATTTTTTCTTTACTCTCTCTAATCTGGATGTGTTGAAGGGAGCAATGCAAGTAGACTTTATAGATCCTGAAAAATGGTGAGTAATAATTGCACTAGTACCTACCAAATGACAATTATTAGCTGAACAGTATCAAAAGGTCCGGATCTCATCGGCGAAAAAAAAACAAATCAAAATTATTAGTTAAAGACAAAGAAATTAAAACATAAAATATTTACAGGGTCACATCTTATTTCAGAAATTGCTTGAATTACCTCTATGGGTCAGGAACAAGCTTCCCATCCAATTTTCTTATAAATTGACAAATATGGTCTTTTAAAGTCAGATTCCCGAGACTCAAATGTGTAGGAAACACTTTCCTTGCGCAGCAGAAACGGTATAGGCACACGGATCGGAATTGAAAATTTTTCTGCCCTTCTCATTTGTATCTCGAATGCTACTTCCACCACCACTAAAAATTTGCTTCAGTTTTGGACAAAATTCCGGCCCCGAAACAGCCTCAAAACAGTCCCCGAATAGCCCCGAACAGTCGGACAAAAATTGGATTTTTTTGGACTCGATTCGCGCCCAACGTACTGCAGAAACAGTCCCTGAAATGCGTGGACATCGGCTGTGTTTTGTTTTTGATTTTCACTTGAACACAGCCCCAAAACATCACAAAATATTCCCCAAAATTTTTGGATTAAAACGAAACCAAAACGGAGTTCCGTTTCACCAAGCAAATGGGCGGCAATGAGAAAAACAATGCCTCATTGCCTTGAACAATATGAAATAAGATGGAGAAGAATTTTTTTCGACACCTCAAGTGTTCCGAACTATATCTCGTTACCAACGGAAACTTTTGTGTGCAAGACTCACAAAGTAATCCCTAAACGTTTTAGAGATTTAAGCACACTAACAACTTTTATTTTTTTGATTTTGATTTTTCTTCTCTTTCTTTTGTTTTTGATTTTCTCAACTTTTGAGAGAATTAGAGAAGAAGAAGAAAGATGGCTAGGTTAAAATGAGATAGGTTATGGCCAAAGGAAATTTACAAAACCTTTTATACCTAGGTTTACTAGTTTCCAAAACAAAGCAAACCATTCATATTCCATGCTTGTAAGTTTCGGCCAAGGTGATTAATTTTTGTTTAATTTTGTAACATTAATCCTTTATTACTATAAGAAAAGGATATGTTACAAAAATAAAATTTGTAATTGCCTTTCATAAAGAGCAATTACTCAAATTAATTAAACACCTTCCAAAAACCATTTTTGGAAAATCAAAAATCAAAAATTATATTTATTAAATTAAATAATATAATTTAATAACACATAATTAATAATCATCAAATAATTATAAAAACTATATACTAACCTTTAATATATAGTGTCAAGTGTGACATATTAATATTATTAATCATATTAATAATATTTACACGTATGTGAGTATATAATTGGACTATCCAATTATACTAAATCCGCTATAGTATATCGAGCTAGAACGGGGAGCAAATGGACCTATGGTTCCGAGCTTTAATAATCTCGAAATGTTAATTAAGCTCTTAATTAAATATTCTAAATTATTAACTTCATGTTATTCCACTAAAAACTCGAAGTTGCACTCTCATTACTGATGAGTGATAAATCTATCACTATTTCCCACTCATTTAACCTAATATATTGTATAGTTTCTTGAGTTATGTGAATATTTTGATGTGTTTTGTGTTATTTTGTAGATAAATAAAGTTTTAGGACATTCTGGAGGTGATTTGGAGCAAAACAGGAAAAATTGGCAAAAATGGCATTTCGGTAAATTGTCCGCGTTGCGACGCCCAAGTCATTAACGTCGCGACGCCTAACTTGCACCAGATCTGCTAACGTGCACCGGGTCAACGGGTCAGAATTTGAGAAGCTTGACTTTGCTAAAAATGCGCCGTGACACGTGTCACCATCAAAGCCGAGCTGCTAACGTGCACCGTGCCACATGTCATCATCCTACGGTGCCGACACTCTCAATTGCCACGTGTGCCACGTGTCATCCATGTCATCACCCTGTCATCGGTCAACGAGTCAACTATGCCACGCGTCGTGCCATGTCATCGTCCACATCAGATGGTCAACCGAGTCAACATGCCACGTCAGCATCAGCCAATCACGTTGTGACACGTGTTGCAATCCTACGGTGCCGACAATTGATCTCAGCCGCCTTGCCACGTCAGCGCCACGTCATCACCACGTCAGCATAATAATTGAGCTCTTAGCCGCCTTGCCACGTGTCGCCTTATCCTCTTAGCCGCCTCGCAACGTGTCAAGCTGAGAACATGCCACGACTCACTGTTCCAGCGTCGCGACGCCAAAGGCTCTAGCGTCGCGACGCCCGAAGCTTATCCGCACCTATAAATTGAGCTCGAGATTTCAGATTTTGTTGTACCATTCTCTCCCATTTCTTTGATGTAAATAGGGAGTTCTTCTCTCTCTAAGTTTCGTTTTAATTTTTATTTTTTTTAGTTTTGTAATAATTTTAATTACGTTTTGTAATAATAGTAATTTACTTTCTTACTTTTTACAGTTTTTACTATTCATCATGAGGAGGTAACTTCCCCAGCTAGGGTGAAAGGTAAATCTTTTACTATTGCTATTTAGATTAATCTCCCTTAAAAATAATATATTCACTATTTAAAATTTGACTTAAAAAGGATACCGCTATATTGGTCGGTTGGTAATTTTATTTTAATCTGGTTTAAACCTGACTAATCAAGGATACCGCCAGATTGGTCGGTTGGTAATTTTATTTTGGTTCCGCCTTTATGGCTGGTTATGGACAAATATTACCGTCTTAATGGCTGGTTGGACTTAATTTGACTTAATCAGAATACCGCCAGATTGGTCGGTTGGTAATATTATCACAAGTTTATATATTATTTTATGGGAGATATCTAAATTAGTAGTAGTAAAAGTAATTCCTTTTTACCTTAGCATTTATTTTATTGTAATTTACCTTTCAGTATTTACTTTACCGCAATTACTTTCAGCATTTTATGTCTTTTATTTTACCAGCCCTAGCTATGTGTCGTAACTAAATTAGTATCTGGGGTTGTGATGACTTCCAATATCACCGGTTTATAAGGGTTAGATTATAGTTTGGGTAATATAAAGATTATTTATTGAGTCTTAATCTTAATACTTTTTAATTAACTGGCCATTAATTAAATTGACTAGGTAAACTTAAAATGAACTAGACATAGGGATTTTAAGTTTAAGACCTCAGACTCAATAGCTCACGATCTTCCTTGAGGATAGATAACCCTTTAATAGATTTCCTTACAGGATAGGAATATACCTGTCCTGTGGGGGGGGTAGCCATAATTGGAACTTAACCTTAATGAATCTAGGTAATTTGGTTGACATAGACATATGGTTCATTTGGATTATACTAGGTATTTGTAATTGACCATTAGAAGAGACTTTTACATAATTTGGTGTTCCAGGTTAATAAATCAATATTTTACCCAACTATAAGATTACCACTTCATCTTTAAAATGATATTAAAAGAAATCACAACCCTAGATAGTTTTTAATATTGAATTTTCTTAAAATCTACTTTCGAACAATTTTATTTACTTGTCTTTAAATTTAGAATCGTCGTCATTTCAAATCAATTAAACAACCTGTTAGATACTAGTAATAATTTGACCTCATAAAATTAATAACTTAGGATTAAGTCCTTGTGGGATCGATACTTTTTATACTACTTGAACGATACGTACGCTTGCGTTATACGTGTCTGTTTACGCCGGTCAAGTTTTTGGTGCCGTTGCCGGGGACTTATTTATCTTTTATTATTAATTTAGGGGTTAGATACTTTTACTTGTTTCTAATTTTCTTTTTACTTATTGTTTTTGTTTTCTTGTGTTTCAGGTTCTCAGAAACTTCATGAGACGAACCAGAAGCTTTGAAGTTCGACCGTTTGACCCAGAAATTGAAAGAACCATCAGACAGTTGAGAAAGGAAATGCGAGAAGGCCAATAAGCTTTAGTCAACATGGAACCTGAACCTTTGGAGGTTGCACCACCAATTCCCATTCGAGACAGAATCATTCCGGTGATTGACAGACTCATTTCTTGTATTGTACTTCCTCTCTTACCAGCAAATGCAGGAGACATCAAAACATGCATTCAGATGATTCAGCAGTCAGTTCAGTTTGGGGGGAATGCAACTGAAGATCCTAATGCCCACATCAGCAACTTCCTGGAAGTTTGCGGCACTTTCAATTACAACCGAGAAGCTGAAGAAGCAATGAGACTACGTGTTTTCCCATATTCCTTGAAGGACAGAGCTAAAGCTTGGCTACATTCATTACCAGCAGGTTCTATCACAACATGGAACACTTTAGCCACCAAAATTCTTGCAAAGTACTTTCCACCAGCCAGAACCGGAAAGCTGAGGAATGACATCACATCCTTTGTGCAACAAGACTCAGAAACTCTCTACGAAGCTTGGGAAAGGTACAAAGATTTACTCCGGAAATGTCCACACCATGAGATTCCAAAATGGCTTCAAGTCCAAACATTCTATAATGGACTTTCTGGAATAATGAGAACCACAATAGATGCTGCTGCTGGAGGAGCTTTAATGGCAAAAGGAGAAGATCAAGCTTGGAACTATCAATCGAAGAAATGGCCAACAACAATTCCTTATGGCCAACTGAAAGGAGCATGATCCAAAGAATTGCAGGAATTTATGAAAGTGGAGCTAATACAGCAGTTAACACCAAACTAGATCAGATATGCAAATTTATGGAGACTCTTACCACTGGATCCACAAGTTCACCATATGGAGGAATACCAAATCAAATCAACTTGAAGAAACTGTGAATTTTGTCAACAATTTCAACAGACATGGGAACAATCCATATTCCAACACCTACAACCCAGGGTGGAGGAATCATCCTAATTTTTCATGGAGCAACAATTCAGGCCAACATCGGAACTATCCACCACCTGGATTTCAGCAACAGAACAAAGGCCAGGAACAGGCAAATGAACCAGGATTAGCAGAAGTGCTGGCTCAGTTAAAAAAGTACGATGCTATCTTTCAGAGCCAATCAGCTTCCATCAAAGCACTGGAGAATCAAATCGGACAACTGGCCAATGATCAGAGTTACAGACCACCAGGAAATCTTCCCAGCAACACAGAACCCAATCCAAGGAACCGAGGGAAGGAGCAATGTCAAGCCATTACTTTGAAAAGCGGTACTGAAATCAACAAAGATGTTGGAATCCAGATATCCCAAGAAGAAGTTCCAAAAGAAGCTGAGAAACAGATCGAGGAAAAAGAAGCAAAGGAAAAAGAACCAGAAAGAATCATTCCACCTCCACATTTTCCTCCGCGTCTTCAGAAAAACAAATTGGACAAGCAGTTTGCTCGATTCCTGGAGGTTTTCAAAAAGCTACACATCAACATTCCATTTGCAGAAGCCTTGGAAGAAATGCCCAGTTATGTAAATTCATGAAAGGCATTCTTTCACGGAACAGAGATTGGGAGACTACGAAACAATAGCATTAACAGAAGAATGCAGCGCCATCATTCAGAGGAAACTTCCACCGAAGTTGAAAGATCCTGGCAGTTTCACAGTTCCATGCACCATTGGAGAACATTATATCGATAAGGCTTTATGTGATTTAGGTGCTAGTGTTAACTTGATGCCTTTTTCTATTTACATGAAACTGCAGATTGGAGAAGCAATGCCTACCTCAGTTTCATTGCAACTTGCTGACCGAACACTTGCATTTTCAAGAGGTGTTGTTGAAGATGTGTTGGTGAAAGTAGACAAACTAATTCTCCCAGCAGATTTCATCATCCTTGACATGGAAGAAGACAAAGAAATACCTATCATTCTTGGGAGACCATTCTTGGCTACAGGTAAAACTGTGATTGATGTGCAAAAAGGAGAACTGACCATGAAAGTACAGGACCAAGAAGTAACCTTTAATGTTTTGAAAGCCATGAAATTCCCGAGTGATGAAAAGGAAGAAGAATGCTTCAGAGTTGTTGATATTGTTGAAAGTATTGTTCAAAATACTGAGCCAAATCCCACAGATACACTTGAAGCTTGCATCACCAACATGACTGACAGTGAGCTAGATGCTGAAATCCTGGAATGTATCAACTACCTTGACAAACCATTCCGATTCAAAGCAACACCACCAGTTGAAAGTTTAGAACTGCCAAAGAAAGATCAAATCAAGCCTTCGATTGAAGAACTACCACAGTTGGAGCTGAAGTTACTTCCGAGCCATCTCAGGTATGTATTTCTTGGAAACTCTTCTGAATTACCTGTTATTATTTTTTCTTCACTAACATTGGAGCAGGAAGAAAAGTTGCTGAGAGTGTTCCGAGAGCACAAGAAAGCCATTGGCTGGACTATAGCAGACATTCGAGGCATTAGTCCATCATTTTGCATGCACAAAATCTAATGAATGATGAGTACAAACCCACAGTGGAGCATCAACGGAGACTCAATCCAATCATGAAGGAAGTCGTGAAGAAAGAAATCATCAAATGGTTAGATGCTGGCATCATTTACCCCATCTTAGACAGCAGTTGGGTGAGTCCTATGCAGTGTGTGCCAAAGAAAGGAGGAATTACTGTGGTCACCAATGAAAAAAATGAGCTAATTCCAACAAGAACAGTGACTGGATGGAGAGTATGCATGGATTACCGAAAACTGAACAAAGCCACGAGAAAGGACCATTTTCCGCTACCATTCATTGACCAGATGTTAGACAGACTGGCAGGACATGAGTTTTATTGCTTTCTGGACGGATATTCAGGGTACAATTAGATTGCCATCGCACCAGAAGATCAGGAGAAAACTACTATTTACTTGTCCCTATGGTACTTTTTCTTTCCGCAGGATGCCATTTGGATTATGTAATGCCCCTGCCACATTTCAGCGTTGCATGATGGCCATTTTCTCAGACATGCTGGAGCAGAGTATGGAGGTTTTTATGGATGACTTTTATGTGTTTGGAAATTCTTTTGACCATTGTTTGCAAAATTTGGAACATGTGTTACAAAGGTGCGAAGATACAAACCTGGTACTCAACTGGGAGAAATGCCACTTTATGGTGAATGAAGGCATTGTTCTTGGACACCGGATCTCACAAAAGGGGATTGAGGTAGACAAAGCAAAAATAGAGACAATTGAAAAACTACCTCCACCAACATCAGTAAAAGGTATTCGAAGTTTTTTGGACATGCAGGTTTTTACAGGAGATTTATCAAAGAATTTTCCAAGATTGCTAAACCTCTATGCAATCTTTTGGAAAAGGATGTGCCTTTCAACTTCACCAAAGAATGCCAAGAAGCCTTTTGAAATCTTAAAACAGAAGCTGGTATCCGCCCCCATCATAGTAGCACCAGACTGGACCCTTCCATTTGAGGTAATGTGCGATGCTAGTGATTTTGCTGTAGGTGCAGTTTTGGGACAACGCAAAGCAAAGATTTTCCACACCATTTACTACTCCAGCAGAACTTTGAATGAAGCTCAACTCAACTACACAACCACGAAAAGGAGTTCCTCGCAGTTGTGTACGCTTTTGACAAATTTCGCTCTTATTTGTTGGGTCCCAAAGTGGTGGTCTACACAGATCATTCAGCAATCAAATATTTGATCACAAAGAAAGATGCCAAACCCAGATTGATTCGTTGGATACTTCTTTTGCAAGAATTTGACGTGGAAATTCGAGACAGGAAAGGGACAGAGAATCAGGTGGTAGATCATCTATCGAGGCTCGAGAATGGAGAATAGTTGGCAAAGAATTGTCAATCAAAGAAACTTTTCCAGATGAACAGCTTTTTGCCATGAAACAACAGGAAGTCCCTTGGTATGCTGACTATGTCAACTACATTGTGATAGGAAAATGGCCGTTGGAATGGACAACTCAGCAACGGAAAAAGTTCTTCAAAGAAGTCAAACACTATATCTGGGATGAACCGTACCTGTTCAAACGGTGTGCTGATCAACTACTGAGACGATGTGTTCCACAGGAGGAAATCAACAGTGTTTTGCAACACTGTCATTCATCACCATATGGCGGACACTTCAGCCGAAACAAAACTGCAGCCAAAGTCCTACAATCAGGTTTATTTTGGCCCACTCTTTTTAAAGATGCTTATCTTTTTGCTTTTCAATGTGACAGGTGCCAGAGAATGGGAAATATTCCAGGAGAAACGAAGGACCGTTGCAAAACATTCTAGAAGTGGAAATATTCGATGTATGGGGTATTGATTTCATGGGCCCTTTGTTCCATCATTTGGAAATCTGTACATCCTGGTTGTTATAGACTACGTCTCCAAATAGGTCGAAGCAATTGCATTGCCATCCAATGATTCAAAAGTGGTGATCAAATTCCTGAAAAAGAACATTTTCACTCGGTTTGGAACACCTCGGGCAATTATCAGTGATGGTGGCTCTTATTTCTGCAACAGATACTTCGATGCACTCCTATCCAAATACGGAGTTACTCACAAAATTGCCACTGCTTACCATCCACAGTCAAATGGACAGGTTGAGGTTCAAACAGAAAGATCAAGAGAATCCTAGAAAGAACCGTTGGATCAACAAGGAGGGACTGGTCAACAAAACTAGATGATGCATTATGGGCCTACCGGACAGCTTACAAGACACCCATTGGTATGTCCCCATATCAATTGCTGTTTGGGAAAGCGTGCCATCTACCAGTTGAGCTTGAACACAAGGCGTACTGGGCACTGAAGAAGTTGAATTTTGATTCACAAGCTGCAGGAGAGAAAAGACTTCACCAACTTAACGAATTGGAGGAATTTCGCTTACAGGCTTATGAGAATGCCAAATTGTACAAGGAAAAGACCAAAAAATGGCATGACCGAAAAATAGTGCACAGACAGTTGGAACCAAGGCAGCAGGTGTTGTTGTACAACTCAAGATTGAAACTTTTCCCTGGAAAGTTGAAATCTTGGTGGTCAGGTCCATTTGTGATCACTCAGGTTTTACCTTATGGAGCTGTTGAGTTACTGGATCCTAACACCAACAACACATTCAAGGTTAACAGTCAGCGTGTCAAGCACTACTGGGGAGAATCATTTGAGCGACAAAAAGAAAGTGTCACACTTTCAGATCCAGCATAACGTTCAAGAAGTCACGTCTAGCTGACGACTTTAAACTTAGCGCTCGCAGGGAGGCAACCCATGCAAATCTTGTATATATTGTGATTTGGAGTGATTTAATTTTGTGTGTTTAGTTTTTGCAGATTAAGACATTTCAAGATGGAAGAAGCTCTCGCAAATCTTCACAAGCAATTTCCTTCTCTCCCTCAAAAATCTCTGATAAAAGTCTACAAAACTCGCTTGGAACGGATGAGGTTACTTATAATCCATGGTGTTCCTAATGATATTCGTTGGGTAATTGAAGCACGAGTCCGATTGGCAGGTGAGTCTTCTGACTCTTTTATTTCACATCTGCCTGGTTTTGGAAAAAGCACCTATGCAAAGAAACGAAGAGCTAAGCAAATGGGTGTTTGTTACAAATGTGCACGATGGAATTGCAATACTCGTTGTCGTTCTTTAGGAATGGTGTCTGATAATCACGAAGACAAAATTAAATTCATTAG
This sequence comes from Zanthoxylum bungeanum, assembly GCA_019454045.1. NCBI lineage: Eukaryota > Viridiplantae > Streptophyta > Magnoliopsida > Sapindales > Rutaceae > Zanthoxylum > Zanthoxylum bungeanum. The sequence goes on along the minus strand of SKCR01024875.1, from coordinate 91,899 downwards.
GGATGGTTTGAGTAAGGAGTCTTTAGATGATATATCTTCGACTCTTGAGACGCATCCCAGTGGATATGTTCATATAGCCATTCGCAAATTACATACACAATTTCAAAAAGATAGACAACTGTTGAGTCTCAGGAATCTGACTCGAAAATACCCTGTTTGCCAATTTATAAGAAAATTGGATGGGAAGCTTGTCCTGACGCATAGACGTTAATCAAGCTGTAAATTCTTGTACATATTATATCTCTTTGTCTTTTCCTAATAATTGTGATTTGTTTTGTTGTTTTCTTTTATTTTCTCCTACAGGATCCAGATCTTGTTGACTATCACGATCTATTTTACTATTTTGCTACTAATCGTCCTTTGGAAGATACTTGTGCTATTTTTACTCACCCTTTTCAGGTATTATAAATTCAACTCATCATTGCACTTTTGAAGACATCCAGAGTAAAAAAAAATGGAAGCCACTTCAAGAAGACGAGTTGAAAACATTTGTGTGTTTTACGGTAGCACTGTTGGTACTAAACCACAATACATAGAAGCAGCACAAGAATTGGGTCGAGTCTTAGCTGCAAGAAATATGCATTTAATATATGGCGGAGGTAATCTTGGACTAATGGGGATTGTTTCAAAGGCCGCACATGAAGGAGGCAGTCACGTTTTGGGAATCATCCCAAAACCCTTGGCAGAGGCAAATCTTATTGAACCATCAAACGGAGAGGAACTGATCGTACCAAGTATGTCTGAATGACTAGTGGAAATGATTAACCGTGCTGATGCTTTTATTGCTTTACCAGGTGGCTTGGGCACATTGGAGGAAATTTTTATTGTACTATCTTGGGCGAACCTGAACATACACCAGAAACCAATTGGGCTGTACAACGTTGATGGGTTTTATGATTTTTTTTTTTGTGTTTCTTGATGATGCTCGGAGAAATGGGTTCATATCAAAACCTTTAAAAGAACTCATATTTACTGCTAGAACTGCTCCAGATCTAATTGACCAACTCATAGCCTATGAACCAAAAGTTGACCCTATCATTTCAAAGATAAATTGGTCCGAGGACGATCGTGGTAAGAGGCGTCGAATTAATCTGGATCTTAACCTTTAATTTCCTGTAAAATTTTCAGCGAACCAGGTATTATCTTCTAAACTCTTCTTCTACTGTTTAAGACATTGGGGACAATGTCTCATTTAGGTTTGGGGGAGAAAATTAGTTGATTAATATCTTGTTTTTAGTTGTATGTTGTTTTTGTTTTTGTTCCAAATTTTTTCGAAAAATACAAAAAAAATTGAAAATTTTTAAAAATTACAAAAATATTTTGTGTTTTTTGTGTTTTTGTTTTGACTATAAAGGTGAAATTGGTAAGAGATAGCCGAGTAAGGAGTTTCCACTGACTAAAATGGATCTTCTTATGCTCAGTTGGCAGGTATTATCAACATACATGGAAACATACGGACATGAGCTAAAATTGAAAAGTTTGTAATATTTAGTGCTCTAGTTTAATTGGAGGAAGCATCTTAAAAGAGTGATGGAGTAAAAAAAAAAAAAAAAGATCCGAGTTATTAAGTTTGTAAGGGTGTTTTAACACCTAGTGCCCTAAAGCCAACTGGTTTGGGAGTCACTAGCCCAAAGCTCGTTACATGGATCAAAGATGCTGCAAAAATATATATATCTGAAGTCTGAGTAATTAAGTCCGTAGGGGTGTCTTAACACCTGGTGCCCTAAAGCCAACTGGTTTGGGAGCCACCGACCTAACACTCATTACATAGATGGAAGATATTGTATATAAATAAAAAAAAAAATCAAAGAAAAAAATCAGAAAAATGAGAAAAAAAATTATTCCATTGCTACAAAAAGGTGTGAAATCTGATAGAACTTTAGGACAAAAATATTACTTTCTTATCAACTGCACTTATGACTGCTGTGGGCAAAAATGAGTTGTTTAATATTATGTTGGCTGTGTTTATGAAGAATGGTAAAAATGATCGGAGAATTTACTTATTTGGTAATTTAGAATGAAACAAAACAACTAATAACTTGGAGTAGAAGTTTCACCTGATTAGTCACTAACTTCTTTATTCTCTTTTCGCTTGTCTTTTTGCTTTTGTGTGCATTAGTTTTAATACCTTTTTACTTTTGTCAAATGTTTGTGGGTATCATTGCTGTAAACCCTCACGAGACTACAACTCGTCCACTAGGGACACCTAGGGGTTTAAAGGCTTGTTTCATATGCTAAATGCAACCGTGATCCCTACGAAAGTGGCTTAGTTAAATTATTTATGTTATTTTATGTTTTGCTCGAGATTTCAGATTTTGTTGTACCATTCTCTCCCATTTCTTTGATGTAAATAGGGAGTTCTTCTCTCTCTAAGTTTCGTTTTAATTTTTATTTTTTTTAGTTTTGTAATAATTTTAATTACGTTTTGTAATAATAGTAATTTACTTTCTTACTTTTTACAGTTTTTACTATTCATCATGAGGAGGTAACTTCCCCAGCTAGGGTGAAAGGTAATTCTTTTACTATTGCTATTTAGATTAATCTCCCTTAAAAATAATATATTCACTATTTAAAATTTGACTTAAAAAGGATACCGCTATATTGGTCGGTTGGTAATTTTATTTTAATCTGGTTTAAACCTGACTAATCAAGGATATCGCCAGATTGGTCGGTTGGTAATTTTATTTTGTTCCGCCTTTATGGCTGGTTATGGACAAATATTACCGTCTTAATGGCTGGTTGGACTTAATTTGACTTAATCAGAATACCGCCAGATTGGTCGGTTGGTAATATTATCACAAGTTTATATATTATTTTATGGGAGATATCTAAATTAGTAGTAGTAAAAGTAATTCCTTTTTACCTTAGCATTTATTTTATTGTAATTTACCTTTCAGTATTTACTTTACCGCAATTACTTTCAGCATTTTATGTCTTTTATTTTACCAGCCCTAGCTATGTGTCGTAACTAAATTAGTATCTGGGGTGTGATGACTTCCAATATCACCGGTTTATAAGGGGTTAGATTATAGTTTGGGTAATATAAAGATTTATTTATTGAGTCTTAATCTTAATACTTTTTAATTAACTGGCCATTAATTAATTGACTAGGTAAACTTAAAATGAACTAGACATAGGGATTTTAAGTTTAAGACCTCAGACTCAATAGCTCACGATCTTCCTTGAGGATAGATAACCCTTTAATAGATTTCCTTACAGGATAGGAATATACCTGTCGGGCGGGGGTAGCCATAATTGGAACTTAACCTTAATGAATCTAGGTAATTTGGTTGACATAGACATATGGTTCATTTGGATTATACTAGGTATTTGTAATTGACCATTAGAAGAGACTTTTACATAATTTGGTGTTCCAGGTTAATAAATCAATATTTTACCCAACTATAAGATTACCACTTCATCTTTAAAATGATATTAAAAGAAATCACAACCCTAGATAGTTTTTAATATTGAATTTTCTTAAAATCTACTTTCGAACAATTTTATTTACTTGTCTTTAAATTTAGAATCGTCGTCATTTCAAATCAATTAAACAACCTGTTAGATACTAGTAATAATTTGACCTCATAAAATTAATAACTTAGGTATTAAGTCATCGTGGGATCGATACTTTTTATACTACTTGAACGATACGTACGCTTGCGTTATACGTGTCTGTTTAAGCCGGTCAGTTACCTCAGATGATATATTAAGCCAAACCAAGTCGGTGTCCATCGATATAGTCACTACATATAGATTAACCCTTCACGAGTATCTCATAATTAGAGTCGGGTCATAATGTCTGTTATACCCCTTTAATTATTTTTACCTTAAGTACCATTGATTCTCTAATGAATGATTTATTCATAACGATTATGAATTTGAATATTTCTATTCGTAATAGAAAGACTTGAGCGCTCTAACCGTTCAAGTACCGAATCAACCTTTAAGAAAGATACTCCTCTACTTCGCAAGAATGAGTGAATTTCATATCTATGTAAAACGTTCCCAGCTACACAACAGACCATGCCCCCAAAGTACGTGGCTATTGGTATGGACTGCTACACCAACCTCACCTTTGTAAATGAAAGGAAATAGCCTGCCATGCAGGAGTTCGTAGTACACTTAGGATTAAGATCAATCCATATATGACCATCTAGTAGATCGAAATGACTTTCTTTGTTTAATGGATGTTATAAGAATGTCATTTACATATGGGTCCAGTCCTATATGATCACATCATACATGGTGCCTATATTCTCATGTCTCTACATGGATGATCCTGGATTAAGGTCGCCATACAAATATAGAATGGACCGCAGCTATAAATAAACCACAAACAAAGTACTCTCTTTGTTTGCTCTCTATAGACTATTTAAGATTACTAACTTCAGACTTAAACCCTCTTGTGTGTGACACTCATACACTAAGTTTGAAGGCACATAAGTAATCTAGGGTAATCAAGATAATTTATAATATGTGAAAATTGAACAAATACTTTGATAAATGAATAATGCATCATTTTATTTCAAAACAAATAAAGTCGTCTACATTACATGCAGCTCTAATGCATACATCCCAACAATCTCCCACTTGCACTAGAGCAAATGGGATATGTCACGTAATCCTAGACCATATAGGTAACCTTCAAACACTTTAGCCGACAAGGTCTTTGTAAACGGATCAGCCAGGTTCTTTGGGGATGCAATCTTTATGACAATAACGTCTTCTCTCTACACTATCTCCCTGATGAGATGATATTTCCTCTCTATATGCTTTCCCCTCTTTTGGTTTCTTGGTTCTTTGGAGTTTGCCACTGCACCACTATTATCGCAATAAAGTGTGAGTTGTTTATCCATATCTGGAACAACTTCCAGATCTCCCAAGAATTTACGGAGCCAGACTGTTTCCTTAGCTGCTTCATAAGTTGCTACATATTCAACCTCCATGGTGGAATCAACAATGCAAGATTGCTTTATACTCCGCCATACTATAGCCCTACCACCTAGGGTAAACAGTGATCCAGATGTTGATTTCCTAGAATCGACATCTGTCTGAAAATTAGAGTTCGTATACCCCCTCAGGATCATATCCTCACCGGAATATAGAAGCATATAATCTATCGTTCTCTTAAGATACTTGAGAATATGTTTCACAGCCACCCAGTGATCCAATCATGCTCTCAACTGAAACCTACTGACTACTCCCACTACAAAATAGATGTCTAGTCTCGTGCATAACATAGCAAACATGAGACTACCAACTGTTGAGGCATATGAGATATGTCTTATTTCATCAACATCTTGAGGTGTCTTAGGAGACTGTTCATTTGATAAATGAATTCCATGCCTATAAGGCAAATTGCCTTTCTTGGAATTCTGTATCCCAAATCGCACAAGTATGTTGTCGATATAGGATGCCTGAGACAGAACTAAAATTCGTTTCTTGTGATCCCGAAGTATCTAAATCCCAAGAACATAACTGGCCTCTCCTAAATCTTTCATTTGGAATTGGTTAGCTAGCCAGGTTTTCACGTCCGATAATATCCTTACATCATTCCCAATGAGTGAAATATCATCGACGTATAAAACAAGAAAAACCACCTTCCCATCAATGACGCTCTTGTATAAACAAGGCTCATCTACATTCTGCTCAAAATCATAAGACTTGATCGTGGTATCAAATCTTATATTCGAAGATCGAGACGTCTGCTTAAGTCCATAAATGGACTTTTGCAACTTGCAAACCTTTTGCTCTTGACATTAGGTTATGAACCCCTGTGGTTGTACCATATAGATACTTTCATCAAGATTTCCATTCAAGAATGCAGTCTTGACGTCCATTTACCAAATTTCAAAGTCATAATATGCGGCAATGGATAGAATAGTTCGGATGGATTTGATCATGGCTACTGGTGAGAAAGTTTCCTCATAGTCAACTCCATCTTTCTGGGTATAACCTTTGGCCATTAGCCTAGCCTTGAAGGTCTATACCTTCCCATTTGCTCCCCTCTTCCTCTTATGAATCCACTTGCAACCTATGGGTTTCACCCCATCTGGTTGGTCTACAAGTTCCCAGACTGAGTTGGTGTACATAGACTCCATCTCTAGGTTCATGGCTTTGAGTCATTCCTCTTTGTCAGAATCATCCATTCCACTATGATAGGTCAATAGATCATCTATATCATCAATGGATGCGACAACTTGTGCCTCTCTAACTCCAAGGTAGCGATCAGGTTGTCGTACAACCCTCCCACTGCGTCTAGGTGGTAGATCATTCTGACGAACTTGTATCTGACACTCAGATGTCGAAGGTGCTATGTATTTGTCAACTATTGTTAACGATGGTGTGCTGGTCGAATCATAAAGTAACTCCTCCAGTAACACTTTACTTCGAGGCTTGAATTTCCTTATATAGTCCTCCTCTAGAAACGTATAAACATTTATCGATATAAATATTTTGTTATCTTCAGGACTATAGAAGAATCCACCCATAGTCTCCTTAGGATAGCCTACAAATAGGCACACCTGAGAACGTGGCTCTAACTTTATAGTCTTATTCTTCAGCACATGTGCTGGACACCCCCATATGCAGAAATGTCACAAACTAGTTTTACGACCAATCCACAACTCTAAGGGAGTCTTAGGAACAGACTTAGATAGAACTACATTAAGGATGTGCATTGCACTCTGCAATGCATATCCCCAAAACGAACTAGGAATTGAGCTATAACTAAATATAGATCTCATTATATCTAGCAGAGTCCGATTTCTCCTTTCTGCAACACTATTTTGATGTGGTGTTTCAGGTGTTGTGAGTTGGGATACTATCCCATGCTCAACTAAGAATTCCTTAAAATCTATGTCAAGGTGTTCTCCTCCACAATCTGATCGTAGAGTTTTGATTGTTTTACCTAACTAGTTCTCAACCTCAGCACGATATTCTTTGAACTTTTCAAAAGTATCGGACTTATGCTGCATTAGGTAACCATACCCATATCTAGAATAATCATCAATAAATGTGATAAAGTATTCATAAACACCTCGAGCACTTACATTCACCGATCCAAAAATGTCCGAATGTATTAGCTCAAGTAGTTGACTGACTCTTATACCTTTTCTAGTAAAAGGTCTCTTGGTCATTTTGCCTTCTAAACATGATTCACAGACTGGTAAAGTTCCGAGCTTTAACTGGTTTAAGGCTCCATTCTTTATCAATCTATCTATCCGGTCAAGGTTGATATGACTAAGTCTAAGATGCCACAAATATATGTCATCGCGAGAAATCTTTTGCCGTTTAGTTTTAGGTTTCTCAACCTTAAACATTTCAGCATTGAGCAGTGACCTATGTTATAACGGTCTTAATACATACAAGTTATTTTCTGAGTTTCCTGTGCATATGGTTGATCCATTTCTACCAATAATAACTAAATTGCTATTAAAAGAAATTGAATAACCGTCATCTAAATGTTTAGAAACAGAAATCAAATTTCTGCGAAAACCAGGAATGAATATCACATTGTTCAAATTTAATTAATTATTATTTGTAAAATTTAAACTAGAAACTCCCACTGCTCTTGCTGAAACGGCATCCCCTGTCCCGAACCTCATGGTGTAGTCCCCTCCATGAGTCAAGTAGCTGTAAAGAAGAACAAACATGGTTAGTGGCTCCATAATCAACAATCGAAGCAGATTTATCATCTTCTACTAATAGAGTTTCGATAACGAGTAAATCATATTTACTTGTATCCTTTTTCTCCTTTAGCTCAGCAAGGTATTTAGGACAATTCCTTTTCAAATTCCCGGTCTTGTTGCAGTGGAAATACTTTCCCTTGGGCTTGGAATCCTTGGTGCATTTCTCGTTCTTCTTCTTTATGGGCTTAGCCTTAGCCTTCCCAGTGCTATTCTTCTTCATCATTGCATATTTAGAAGACTCGGCAACATATGCCTCAGAACTGGACTTACGATGATCCACAAGCATGGACTCATAGTGGGTGAGCTCATTTAGCAGCTGGGTCAAAGTAAAAGTCGACTTGTTTATAACATAGTTACTTTTAAACTACAGGAAACTCTTCGGAAGAGTTTCCATGATCATGGTCACCTAGCTACGCTCGTCAATACGAGCTCCATGGGTTTCTGCAATGTTGAGATAGGTTATCATCCTCAAGACATGCTCTCGGACTAATGTCTCATCCTTCATCCTTGCAGTCATCACTGAGACCATGGCCTCATGACGTTGACGCTCTGAAGGCTACCCGAACATGTCTTGTAATGACTCTATCATCTGAGATGCTGAAGCCATAGGTTCATGCTTTGCAGCAAGAACCTCAAACATCCCTGCTAGCAAGTAGCAGCAGACTTTCTCATTTACTGCGACCCATTTCTGGTAGGTATCACGTACAACTTGGCCAGTATTTTTGGCCGACTCGGGAGAACACTCTTCTGTCAGGACAAATTTTAAGTCTTTGCAGACCAGGATAACGTTCATGTTACTTTTCCACATAACATAATTTTCTCTCGTTAATTTATCATTTGAGAGTATGGATATAATTGGAGAAACCATGGATGAAAAATAAAATAAACATGCATTTAACATTCATTCATCGCATATTAAAATCATCAAATAATTTTAACATAAAATTAAACATGATGCATGAACCATGAATAACGAATTAGAAACCTAAGGAATTTTATTAATAGTTAATTATTCCTTTGTGAGTGTGACCCGCTATTTCGGGATTCTTGGACTTAACGAGTGAAGTGTCACTGTAGGGTAGGTCAGTTCACAATATACATCTGTTGGGGTTGGTGCTCAGAGCGCCAATCCAGACCGTATTTATGTCTGATTCATGAATACGAACATCCCCTTATTCCATAATATTACTTATTTATGGTTGCACCTATTGTTTTTATATACGTATTCGATCTGATTACGATTAGATTGAAACTAAATGTGGTTTAGTGATATGTATATATTAGACAAAGTCCCGATAATATATAATGCAGTACACAGTTACAAAGTTAGTTTGTAATTGACATTGGGAAGTGTCACTGCTATATGAATATTATCAAACATAGTTCCTGGTCAAGATTTGCTAACACGGGTCGGTTAGTCAAATCCGTTGAGACCAGTACATGTCGTATATCGAGACTTGGTCCGATGGTTTATCCCAATGAACCATGAGTCTATGGAGACTCGTATAGACGTGTAGGTGTTTATAGTGGATAAACACTGAATGGCTCACCGAAGATTCTTAATGGATGGTACACCAACGTCAATAAGAATCTTCTCGGGTTGAGTACCATAGTGGTCCTTCGACTTGAGACACCACTGTGGATGTATGAGACATCCTCCACACTTAGATGGCAGTCACGTCACCGATCTATTTAGATCAGACCTCCGCCTGTTCGTTGGGTGTGGATCGATCCTCAGGATATCCTGTGTGTGTCAAGATAGGATCCGTCAGTTCTGTGTACAGAGCATAGGTAGTCCATATATATTTAGCAGTCTGTTAAATCTGTGGCCACAGTATACATCGGAAGTAAGTTCCGAGTGTTATTTAGAGATTGCTAATAGATACGTCGACGAGATAATACCTATAGAGATTTGACGTTTACATCTATATCTCTGGGATTATCTGGATACCAGTGACGGAGGGATTATACATATGCAATGACCTCGACCTGTATGATTTAGCTCGTTTATCCGTGATCGTCATAATCTATGGGTGGATAGATTATGGACATGAAATTGGATTTCGTGACGGATATACCTGAATCTAGAGAGTCTCAATAATGAAACATACTCGTAGAGCACTAGAGCAACATTTATGAATAATGATGATTATTTATAAATCGTTTAATCGTTAAACGAAAAATACATGCGAACGGGCCGAACCGTTATTTCCTAATTAATGTGTATTTGTATTTAATATATGATATTATTAAATACACATTAATAAATAGTCAAATAAAGGTATTTGACATATATCATCAATATATGTATTTGAGATATTTAAAGTAAATATAATACATATATTTGATATATTTATATTTAATTAATTATTTAATTATTTAATTGTTAAATGATTAATATAATTAAAATATAAATATATCACCAAATGATAAAGTTAGGAAATGATTATAAGTGTTAATGTTGACTTTAAAGTAAAGGAAATGGTAGTCAAATTGGATTTGACTTCTTTGATATTTGTTTAAAATGTTTAAAATTGAAATATCTTTTTTCTTTATTTTTTCTTCAAAATTTCGGCCATGACCTTAAAATATAAGAGTTATATTTTTTGGTTGCCTTTGTTGACTTAATTAAATATCTAATAAAGTGTTATTAGGATATTTATGCAAGTTGATCAAAGATAAAGGTGAAATGAAATTGAAATTAATATAACTTGTATTTGTCTTGCAATTTCGGCCAAGGCTATTTTACAACAAGTATATATTGTTTTCATTTCACTTTCATTTGATAACCTAACACACTTTAAAGAAAAACTCCATTAATGGAAGCAAAGGAAGCTTGTGAGAAAGAAAGAAGAAATCAAAGAAAGCTTGGATTTTAGTGAGTTTTTCCAACTTGCTATTAGAAAGGAAAATGTTCCTTAGGATCTAGGCTTTAACATATGATTTTATTAGGTTATTTCTTTCTTTATTCCTTGTGTTTTTGTTGATGGAAGTTTTGATGGAAGTGTTGAGCATGTATGATGAAGGAAGGTTGTGACTATTGTAGTTATAAGCTTTCTTTTAAGGTTTTGGAAACCAAATTGCTAATCTAGAGTTGTTGACCCACTCTTAGATGACCTAGATTTGATCTTGAGTTGTTTCATTGTGTTGAGACTTTGATTGGATGGAAGAAAGATGATTAAAGTAATTGATTTAACTAATTTGGTCTAATTTGTCCAATTTGAAGAAATTGAAAAATTAGGGTTCATGACCAATTCCAAATTTGGGGCTTTTCATTTATGTTGTGTATTTGGATGTGTATATGATGCATATAAGTTTCATATTGATTGGATTACATCTTGATGTGTTTTGAAGCATGAAATGACAAAGTGCACAAATTGGCACCTTTGGGAGGCATTCGGCCAAATGGATAAAATTTGGGGATTTGGTTGCTTTTGGTGTTTTGATGTTTTGAACATGCTAAGTTCATCTTAGAAATGATTTAGAATCATTCAAAATTGATTAGATCAATTTCGGACTAAAATGGACAAAATACCAAAGTAAGGGTAATTTGGTAAATTCACCTAAATATGATTTATTGAATTTTATTTCATAATTTGATTATTGGAATATTAAATAAATATGTTTATTTAATTAATCCGAGAAAAAGTTTTTGAAATCGGAAAATATGATTTTCCACCGCTTCCGCTGCGTTACCGATTCTGCCCCTAAAAACCCCTACAACATAAGAATCCCTATCCTCTCAGAATCCAAACATGATATTGACCCAAAATGGACACCATCCGTAGGGGGACGAAATCAAAGCCGTCTCGAAGCGCCTTTTGAATCTCACGTTTTCGGACTAACAACGGAGATCGTAAGATATACTGTTGTATATCCCTCTCCCACTCACTATTTTAAGTTTAAGGTTTCTATTTAAAAATATCTAATATTTTAATATAACTAGTGTGAATAAATATATGGAGGCTAAATAATAACTCTTATTTAAACGAGTACACTATTAGTGACCTAACCAATTTTAACTCTTAAAAATTGTATAACTAATTTCCATTAGTACGCCGATACTGGGTATATTGGGAATCATAGTGTGTTGGGTGTGATGTCAAGACAGAAGTATCACTCCAGTCATAGTGGAGATGATGGTCACGTAGGATACGAAACTCATTCTCTTAAATGCTCGAGCTATCGGGATATTATGACTAGGTCATGTATATCTGATTATAGAGACTAGTTACCAGACATCCGATATGTGCTTCGTACGGGGCAGACACAATTCCAGCCCCAGGCCTAGCACGTGAACATCCGATACTGGACAGAAATACGCAATACTTCGGTATACTACGCTTGATATAGATCACATATTCCTATAAGGATATTTCCGGAGAATTGGGTAGGCATGGTGCTTTGCTAGAAGCCAACTTTGTCGTGTGTAATCGGTATAAATATAGTACGAGGTACTTACGTATTCGGATAGTCCGATAACCGTATTTACTGCCAACATATCGGGGATCTCATGGGTCGCTTCCCAAAGATTCACCGATCATGTATGACTCGCACTTTAATTAATCTGGGATTAATTAGAAGAGAGAGAAAGTTAATCTGGAATTAATTTGATGAGAGAAAATTAATCTGGGATTAATTACAGAGATATTTTATCTAGGATAAAATTAATTAGAAGAGAGAGAACGATTAATTTGGAATTAATCGATAAAATAATATATCCGATATATATACGAAATTAGATTTTGACGCGGAATTAAAATTGGATTTTAATTCGGGCGAACGAATTAATTTGGAATAAATTCGTTAGCGACGTGAATAGTGATTTCGCTAGGCGTAATCATTTAATTACGACGCGACAGAAAATTCATTAATTTGGAATTAGCGAACCCGAGCCCGAGAGTGATTGCGAGCGCATTCGTATTTCGAATCCGAGCGCGGCACGCAAGTCACATCAAGCGTCAAATCACTAGTCGCATCACGCGTCAAATCACTTGTCACTTTGAGTGATGTGACATGACATGATGTCACTTTAATAAAGTGACTTGATGTGAAAAAGTAAAAATGATGGGAATAAAGTTGATATGACTTGTACCTTTTTGCTTTTTGCTTTTTCTTTTGACTTTTGATTTAAAGTTTAATATATATACTTTATTTATTTACTTGGTAAAATGTTTTAAAGTAATATATATAAAAAGCTTAAATTTCTCTCTCTCCTGAGCATTGAAATTCGGTCTCTCTCTCTCCTTGGAGAGGACTCACGTTTTTAGGCTTTTAGAGCCCAAAATCTTCTTCATCTCTCTCACGGTTTGGAGACCGAATTCTTCATCAATTTTTGGTTTGATCAATTAATATGGAGAAGAACAAGTGCTAGCACACCTTGGGTTTATACTATGGTGATAGGGAAGTGTCTTCATTAGCTTGGATTTAATTTTTGGAGCTTGAAGCTTTGAGCTTCCATGGAGTCATCAATGGCCGATCATGGAGGAGACCACCACCACCAAAACCGAGCAGTCCATAGCAAGGAGAAGCCTTGGGCGAGCTTATGGAGGGAGCTTGAAGGCTTTGTATTCTTCATTTCATCAAAACCCATCAATGTGAGTATGAATTCCGCCTTACTCCTTGATGTATTCATGTGTTTTCTTGCTTGAATTTGTTGATCTTGGGACCTATATTAGAAACCAACAATGGTATCTTGAGCTATATCAAGCATGAAACTTTTAGGGTTGTTGAAATTGGGGATATCAATTGAAGCATGATTTGGTTAAATTGGATGATTAAGTATGCTTGTATGTTGATGAATTGAAGTGTGCATGATCGATTTCATGAAATTGGATTGGATTCAATTTTCCCCAAATTTTGGGCATGACAAATTGGGTAAAATCAATTGAAGCATGATTTGATTAAATTGATTGATTAAGTATGCTTATTTTGTTGTTGAATTAATGATTGATTGGATCAATTTGATGAAATTATGTTTGGAACAAATTTCCCCAATTTTTGTGTTGGCATAAAGTGACAAATTGGGTAAACTTGATTTTGAGCATATTTTGTGAAATTGGATGAATGAGAATCTTAAAGTATGTTTAATTTAAGATTGATTGGATCAATTTGTTGAAATGTGTTTGGAACAAATTTCCCCAAATTGCTTATGTTGGCCGAAATTAAAGAACCTTAAATTTCTTGGTGATTTTTGTTTGTTTGTTGATCATTGGATGACTTAAAACAATTGGGTAATGTTGTTTTGAAGTTCAATTGGATTGAATTTTGATTTGGAACATTTTTCCCAAATTAAAGTGGCTTGGCCGAATTCAATTGAATTTGAAATTGATTGTGTTTTTTGTATTTTAATTCATTGGATGAATTGAATTGATTTGGGAAATGATGATTGTGGATTCAATTGGATTGAAACCGAATCGGATTGGAAAAACCTCTAATTGCCGAGAACAAAAGCATGTAAAATGGGTTTGATTTTAATAAATTGTGTTGGACACCATTTGTCATTAAAGTGCATGATTAAGTATGCTAATTGATGTTTTAGAAATATTAATTGGGTGGTTAATTGTGTATTACACTTAGGTTAATTAATTATGGAATTTAGAATTTTATAAGTTAATTAATTGGGCTTTTGGGCTTGGTTGTACCAAGTTAGGTTTAGGCCAATTTGGTTGGATCCAATTGGGCCTAAAACCGCATCCATAAAGTCCAATTATGACTTAATGGACCTTAATTATTTAATTGGGCCTAATTGGCCAAAATTAATTTAAAGGCTTATGGGGTAACTCCCGGATTGGATTTTGGTTATTCGGTTTGACCCGAGTTGACCAAAAGTCCACGCCTTATAGAAATTAATTAAAAGCCCATTGGACTTTAATTAAATAAACATTAGATGATAATTGGGCTTTGAGACCCATTGCGATTAAATTTGGAATTTAAGTCGTAAAGGTTCTTTAATAAAGTGTAATATTTAATTTGGAATTAAATAGTGAATTAGAATTAAATGCGTATTAAATTGGATTTAATTATGTAGTTTAATTTAATTCTCGAGAATTCGTACTTTGAGTACTTATTCGCAAAACGAGTTTGACTCGAGCAAAAATCAAATCGTGTTTGAACATTGGATGATCATTAATTATCAGATTAATTAATTGGATTAGATTGATTGATAACATGCTTGTATGAATACATGGTTGCGATGCATGAATAATGTATATCAGATGGATATTAGTCGGGTGGGGCAATTTTGGAAATTGTTGTAATAAATTTGATTTATTAATTGGACCTGCGTGTCCAGCCTTATCACCTCTATACTCTTTGTATTCTCTTCTCACCTATTCCCCTCAATGTAAATGAGGTTTCTTTAGAAGTGTAGTGTAACGGGTAGAAGTAAATACATGTGCTAGCTTTGGAGAGAGAAAATGAGAGATTTGATCTAGGATCAATGTAAAGTATCCATCCGCATATCATTATTATTTATTTTATACGCTTTATTATGTATTTAGAATGCATGTTAAGGGTGTATGATGATGAGACCTTAACAAAGATAATAAATTGGTTGCCAATTTACACGCGAAAAACCCTCGTTCAATATTAAGCGTCTTTCCTTCCATTGAGTGATTCTCACTCAAGATCCGAGACGACATTGGTTTGTTGGCCAAAGTCAAGGCCTTTGTCTGTCGAAGATGTGTTTGAATCACGAAGGCTTTGTTCCATATCGGTGTCTTGTCCAAGTTGTGGTTTGTTGGCCAAAGTCAAGACCACTTCTTGTCCATCGAATTGATTACGAAGCTTTCCATGGTCAATGGGTCGCGCTTGACTGGGATCGCTAAGTTTGTTGTGCCAAAGCCAAGCTTAGTTGATTCAGAGGAAAAAGGTTAGGTAATACATTGGATGTATTGGCATATATAAGATATATGTTTCGGAATTGGATGTCTCCCTACCGGATCTAGGAATTGGATGGGATCCAATTGATCTTAGAGATCTACCTAGTTAATTATCATACAATTTGTTGGCCAAAGTCAAGATTGTGTGATATTTAACGGGATCCTAGCCCACTAGGAAACACGGTTCCCGAGTACTCGACAGAGGGTTAGAGGCTCGCCGAAAAATAGTGGGAGGCAAGAATTGAATTTGCAATATTCATTCAATTACTCGCCATATGCGCTCATTCAAATTATTTCGTCGTTAGATTAAATGTTAGTTGGACTAATATTTAAATTATTGTTTTAATAAACAGTTGGACTGTATTATAGTTGATTATATATAATTGGATTATATTAATCAATATATTTGAATTAATTAATTTCAGTTTACAGTTGATTTTATAATTGGATTATAGTAATCAATGTAATTGAGGTTAATTAATTTGGATTATATTTGATTATATAGTTAGACTATTATAATCATTATAATAAATAGTATCACAAATCGTTGATTAAATAGTTGGATTATTAGAATCAAGATTAAATTGAAAGATGGACATTTAAAATATAATCTTGGATGATAATATTTAAAATGGTTAATTTTCAAATTGGGAATTATTTCAGGATGGTCCTGGAAAAATAAGAATTACTTTATTGATAAAATAACATATTATGCCTAAGCCTGGAGTTAAGCAAATAGTAGAGCATATAATCTTGGAAGATCATGTAATGATAACTTAAGTGCTTAATCCATTAAGCTTGTCAAGTAGACTCCTTAATTTCTGAATCAGAACCAAGGATTAGATCCTTAAAGTATGATAATGAAATTGAAGGATTTTCATAAATCTATACTTAGATTTTAGAAGGCTCTGACTTCAAATATGTTTGTCATAAATATGTTCACAACTAGTATTAAAATTAGATTTTAGATACTTAGTGTGGTACATAAATATGTAATGATGTTCAGAATCTGCTATGAGCAAGATACTGACTTCTATTGAGATTTATCAGCGAATTGGAAACGGGACGAAAGTTGCTGTTTTAACCGTAGATACCTAAAATTAGGAACTACCTTCGGGTTAGTACTTAAATTAAGGAACTATTATAATGTAACTAGTTTGACTAGATACATTATCTCTATATCAGTGTTTAACCCGCTGCGGGTGAACCTTTATATTCTAGAACACTAAAGTGTTTTATTGTATAAAGATGATATTGAGATAAACACATTAGGTGGAATAACAGAATTTATATTTTGAATATAAATAATATCTCATTATATAACATGACAAATAAATAGCTCAAACTGATTTGATCAGTTAAGAAACTTAATTCTGGCATAGTTGTCAGGGACACTACTAAACAAGAATCGTATATCTGCACTTTTGAAGAGCAGGTACCAGGACTGATTTGATTCCATTCAAATAAAGTCTACGAATCTAGTCTAATTGGGCAAAGTGCCTAAAACACTATTTACTTGGTAAAAGTGTAAATGCCATCGATCTGTTAGCCCCACTTCATAGTGAAGTAAGTGGGCCCATGTCTAGCTAGGCTAGATATGGATATGAATATTTCGTGACATGTACGGATGTGGCATCGCGTATGGTTATGTGTTTCTTTTGAAGAACACAAATCGGAAACTTTCACAGTTTCGACACGAAATAGACAAACAGATCAGCTAAAGTATTAAACCGTCACGATAAGACCGTAATGAAAATACTTAAGCAATAAGTTTCTCGTATACTTGAAAGAGTATAGTATTCTTTCAATGAGGACTCCTCCCGGAACACGTCATTTTGACGGTGTGTCCGAATAGGATTAACCGAATTTTGTTAGACATAATAAGGTTAATCACGAGTCGCTCTGAGCTACCATTTCCTTCAACGGATACGCTAAACAGTGCAAGAACTTATTTAGAATAAGGTTCCATAAAATTCTGTTTGACAGATAACATATTAGATATGAACGGAAAAAGAAATCGGGTTTCACATTCCTGTTAAATTTGGGATGCTAGGCATAAGTTTGGATGATACCAAACAAGAACCCAAATTGGATAAGTGCCAAATGTAGGTTATCCTAGGGATACCATAAGTATTGTACTTATACATCTCACCTAAGAACAATTAGATTGTTGCTCACCATGCAGTTTTCCTAAGAGGAATACCGATATGCAGTGGTAAGTGGGATGATAGTATAACTCGATGAAAATCAGAGTAATACTGTTCAAGGTACTGAATCCTAATGGAACACAAATAGTTCATCAAGGATGAAACTATTACTATTAATCTTCGAATACACAAGAACCTCGTAAATCAGAGAGAATCAGAAAACAACCTAGGGTATGAGTTTCTGATCTAACCTCATAAAGATGTCTATCTTAATGAGGAATACCAACTGACTACGTATGAGGAAGTGATACAAGGTATCGACTCCCTAATTATGGCAAAGTGCCATATAATCCGAATGGATTCCATGTATATCAACAAGTTTGGATACTAGTTGATGTACCGCAAGGCATTGTGCCTATTGGTACTATAAGTCTTCAAGGAAGACATACATGGATGGGAACATACCAACGTACTAAGCTAGGCTTGTAGCGAAAAGGTAGAGTTATCAACATTGTGTTGATTGCGACGAAACCTTTTACCTGTTGCCACGGAAAATTCGTTTGGATAATGCTTGCTAATGCTGCATGTTTCATTCATGAAATGTGGCAGCTTAATGTCAAAACCGCTTTCCTTAACAGATACCTTTCGGAGGATGTTTACAATATCCTGTCGGTTTTGTCGAACCATAACAAGCAAACTAGGTTTGTAGGTTATTCGATCCATAGATGGATTGAAGCAATCATTGGGTGCTTAGAATTATCGTTTTGATGTAATCATAATGGTGTATGATTTAATTCAAAACGAAAATAATTCTTGTGTATATAAGGAGGTTAGTGGGAGCGCACTGACAGTGAATGTCCTGAATGATGATGATATATCATTTCTTGGAAATGATATTCCCATAAAATAATCGGTGAAAGCTTGGCTTTCATGATAACGACTATGAGTCGTAACAACGGTACAATAAAAACATAGAAAAAACGGTACAGTGAACTGGAATCTTCCAAGCAAGATACTGTTACCGAATAAACAACAAATACGGATTATTGCTGCAGCTGAGGCAGCAATAGAAGTCTTCTGGGGTCGATAATATCTAATTGGATTAGATATAGTTTTGTTAGCAGCTGAGCTAGACGTCAACACAGTCTAAAGAATTAATGGTCTCATCAACGATCCAGATACATACTTCGATATTCATCTGATTCGTTCGGATCATACATCGTGGCGATGTGATGATTGAATAAATCGCATCAAGATGATATTCATACAAATCCGCTGACGAAAACCATTTCTCAGCAGTTTGAGCCAACCGTACATAGTTCGGGTGTCAAAGACTCGAGTGACTGGCTATAGGCCAAGTGGGAGATTGTTGGACAATTATGACCCATAGCGTCACTATTTGTACAGATCATAGTGTTGTTGTACAAATTAACTATGTGACAAAGGAGATTGCACTCTTATCATTTGTGATTAGATCACCTAGATATATAAATGATGAGAGGTCCCTATGATTTGTTCCTGGACAGAGAATGATAAGAGACAGTATCAGTCCTCATAGGATAAATCATTAAATATCCCTAGTCAGAGTATTATCGAGATTGGACATCGATAAATACATAAAAGACTAGTATTGCACTTGTGCGCGTTTGTGAGGGCACAACGGCATAGTTCTCATATATTTGGGTATATGATACTCATGCAAGTGTAATAGGAGGTTGTGTTTTACCAATGGTATGGGAAACAGCTTCGCTCTGGATAGACCCCCTGCGGAATCCCATTGGTAGTATGACTATGTGTCTATGAGAGTCTGCAATCAGGGTAGGTGTATTTAGTCTTAACCTGAGACTTGCACCGCTAATACATACGACAATCAATATACTTTAGTTGAGGTCGTCCAGGGCTTTAACCGGTTCTATGTACGCCGATACTGGGTATATTGGGAATCGTAGTGTGTTGGGTGTGAGGTCAAGACGGATGTATCACTCCAGTCATAGTGGAGATGATGGTCACGTAGGATACGGAACTCGTTCTCTTAAATACTCGAGCTATCGGGATATTATGACTAGGTCATGTATATCCGATTATAGAGACTAGTTACCAGACATCCGATATGTGCTTCGTACGGGGCAGACACAATTCCAGCCCCAGGCCTAGCACGTGAACATCCGATACTGGACAGAAATACGCAATACTTCGGTATACTACGCTTGATATAGATCACATATTCCTATAAGGATATTTCCGGAGAATTGGGTAGGCATGGTGCTTTGCTAGAAGCCACCTTGTCTTGTAAATCGGTATAAACGTAGTACGAGGTACTTACGTATTCGGATAGTCCGATAACCGTATTTACTGCCAACATATCTGGGGATCTCATGAGTCGCTTCCTAAAGATTCACCGATCATGTATGACTCGCACTTTAATTAATCTGGGATTAATTAGAAGAGAGAGAAAGTTAATCTGGGATTAATTCGATGAGAGAGAAAATTAATCTGGGATTAATTACGGAGATATTTTATCTAGGATAAAATATTAATTAGAAGAGAGAGAACGATTATTTGGAATTAATCGATAAAATAATATATCCGATATATTATACGAAATTGGATTTCGACGCGGAATTAAAATTGGATTTTAATTCGGGCGAACGAATTAATTTGGAATTAATTCGTTAGCGACGTGAATAGTGATTTCGCTAGGCGTAATCATTTAATTACGACGCGACGGAAAATTCGTTAATTTGGAATTAGCGAACCCGAGCCCGAGAGTGATTGCGAGCGCATTCGTATTTCGAATCCGAGCGCGGCACGCAAGTCACATCAAGCGTCAAATCACTAGTCGCATCACGCGTCAAATCACTTGTCACTTTGAGTGATGTGACATGACATGATGTCACTTTAATAAAGTGACTTGATGTGAAAAGTAAAAAGTGATGGGAATAAAGTTGATATGACTTGTACCTTTTTGCTTTTTGCTTTTTCTTTTGACTTTTGATTTAAAGTTTAATATATATACTTTATTTATTTACTTGGTAAATGTTTTAAAGTAATATATATAAAAAGCTTTTATTTTCTCTCTCTCCTAAGCATTGAAATTCGGCTATCTCTCTCTCCTTGGAGGGGACTCACGTTTTTAGGTTTTTGGAGCCAAAATCTTCTTCATCTCTCTCACGGTTTGGAGACCGAATTCTTCATCAATTTTTTGGTTTGATCAATTAATATGGAGAATAACAAGTGCTAGCACACCTTGGGTTTATACTATGGTGATAGGGAAGTGTCTTCATGAGCTTGGATTTAATTTTTGGAGCTTGAAGCTTTGAGCTTCCATGGAGTCATCAATGGCCGATCATGGAGGAGACCACCACCACCAAAACCGAGCAGGCCATAGCAAGGAGAAGCCTTGGGCAAGCTTATGGAGGGAGCTTGAAGGCTTGTATTCTTCATTTCATCAAAACCCATCAATGTGAGTATGAATTCTGCCTTACTCCTTGATGTATTCATGTGTTTTCTTGCTTGAATTTGTTGATCTTGGGACCTATATTAGAAACCTACAGGCATCCATTGGTCTTCAAATCACGCTCCAAGGTGGTGTTGGCTCATTTTGCGACTTCGGTGCTCCAAATTACAATAATTGAAATTTTACATTGGAAAATTAAAAATACAACAATTGTAAACAATGGTCTTAAGGCCTTACATCCCAAAAACAAAACCAACATGAAAATAAGAGCCGGAAAAATTTACGACCAATGCAAAATTCATTCATCACATGAAAAATAATAATCATTCATCATATGAATATTATATTGTGCCTACTCATCTAAACATGCATATCAATATTTATAACTCATATAAACATATTAAAAATAATAACTTTAAATGAAAAAGAGAAGGGTTAAGAATACTTTTCAACCCTGCTCTCGATGCCAATTGTAGGAAATGCTTTCCTTGAGCAGCTGAACGGTATAGGCACACGGATCAGACTTGAAAATTTTTTCTGCCCTTCTTTTTTGAATCTCGAATACTAATGCCACCACCACTGAAATTTTACTTCAGTTTTAGACAAAATTACAGCCCCAAAACAGCCTCAGAACAGTCCCCGAAAAGCTTTGAACAGCCGGACAAAAATTGGACTGTTTTGGACTCGATTCGCGCCCAACGCACTGAAGAAAAAGCCCCTGAAATGTGTGGACAGTGGCTGTGTTTTGGTTCTGATTTTTCACTTGAAAAAAGCCTCAACACAGCCCCAAAACATCATAAAATATTCCCCAAAAATTCTGGATTAAAACGAAACCGAACTGAGTTCCGTTTCATCAAGAAAAAGGGCGGCAGTGAGCAAAACAATGCCTCATTATCGTGAACAATATGAAATAAGATGGAGAAGAATTTTGTTCGACACCACAAGTCTTCCGAATTATATCTCATTACCAATGGAAACTTGTGTGGGCAAGACTCACAAAGTAATCCCTAAACATTTTAGAGATTTAAGCACACTAACAACTTTTATTCTTTTGATTTTTATTTTTCTTCTATGCTTTTATTTTTTGTTTTCTCAACTTTTGAGAGAATAAGAGAAGAAAAGAAAGATGGCTAAGTTAGAATGAGATAGGTTATGGCCAAAAGAAATTTGCAAAACCTTTTATACCTAGGTTTACTAGTTTCCAAAACAAAACAAACCATTCTTATTCCATGCTTGTAAGTTTCGGCCAAGGTGATTAATTTTTGTTTAATTTTGTAACATTAATCCTTTATTACTATAATAAATTATATGTTACAAAAATAAAATTTGTAATTGCCTTTCATAAAGAGCAATTACTCAAGTTAATCAAACACCTTCCAAAAACCAATTTTGGAAAATCAAAAATCAAAAATTATATTTATTAAATTAAATAATATAATATAATTAATAACATGTAATTAATAATCATCAAATAATTATTAAAACTATATACTAAACTTTTAATATATAGTATCAAGTGTGACATATTAATATTATTAATCATATTAATAATATTTACACATATATGAGTATGTAATTGGACTATCCAATTATACTAAATCTGCTATAGTATATCGAGCTAGCACGGGGACCAAATGGACCTACGGTCCCGAACTCCAATAATCTCGAAATGTTAATTAAGCTCTTAATTAAATATTCTGAATTATTAACTCTGGGTTATTCCACTAAAAACCCAAAGTTGCACTCTCGTTGCCGCATATGATATATTAAGCCGAACCAAGTCGGTGTCCATCGATATAGTCACTACATATAGATTAATCATTCACAAGTATCTCGTAATTAGAGTCGGGTCATAATATCCGTTATACCCCTCTAATTATTTTTACCTTAAGTACCATTGGTTCTCTAATGAACAATTTATTCATAACGATTATGAATTTTAATCTTTCTATTCGTAATAGAAAGACTTGAGTGCTCTAACCATTCAATTACCGAATCAACCCTTAAGAAAGATACTCCTCTCCTTCTTGCAAGAAGGAGTGAACTCCATATCTATGTAAAACGTTCCCAACTACACAATAGACCATGCCCCCAAAGTACGTAGCTATTGGTCGGGACTGCTGCACCAACCTCACCTTTGTAAATCAAAAGACATAGCCTATCATGTAGGAGTTCATAGTACACTCAGGATTAAGATAAATCCATATATGACCATCTAGTAGATTGAAATGACTTTCTTTGTTTAATGGATGTTATAGGAATGTCATTTCCATCTGGGTCCATTCCTATATGATCACATCATACATGGTGCCTCCATTCTCATGTATCTATATGGACGATCCCGAATTAAGGTCGCCATACAAATATAGAATGGACCGCAGGTATAGATAAACCATAAACAAAATACCCGCTTTGTTGCTCTCTATGGACTATTTAAGATTATTAACTTCAGACTTAAATCCTCTTATGTATGACACTCATACACTAAGTCTGAAGGCACATAAGTAATCTAGGGTAATCAAGATAATTTATAATATGCGAAAATTAAACAAGTATTTTGCTAAATGAATAATGCATCATTATATTTCAAAATAAATAAAGCCGTCTACATTACATGCAACTCTAGGGCATATATCCCAACAAAATGTTGTCTCTCTCTTTGAAGTTATTTATGTAACTTGCGAATCGTATGATGAACATATCCACTGGAATGCATCTCGGTAGTCAATGATATATCATCTAAAGACTCATTACTCATGCCATCCCTAATGAATTTTATTTTATCATCACGAATATCAGACATAATTCCTAAAGAATGACAATGAGTATTGCATGTACAGCGTACACATTTATAACAAACACCAAATCGTTTAGCTCTTCTTTTCTTAGCCTATGTGCTTTTTCCTAAACCAGGAAGAAATGAAATAAAAGTGTCAGATGACTCACCTGCCAAGCGAACTCATGCTTCAATTATCCAACAAATATCACTAGGATTATCTTTGATCATGAGAAGCTTCATTATTTCAATATGTGCTTTGTAGAATTTCATCAAAGAGTTTTGAGGGAGAGAATGAAAATGCTTGTGAAGTTTTACGAGAGTTTCCTCCATCTTGTCTTGTGACTTTACCTACAAAAATAAAATACACAAAATAAAACACACAATATCTGAATATATACATAAAATACTTGGGTTGCCTCTCTGTTAGCGCTAAGTTTAACGTCTTCAGCCAGATATGATTGCCTAAATGTTAGGTTGGATCTGCCAGTGTGAGACTCTCTTTTTGTCGCTCAAATGATTCTCCCCAATAGTGCTTGATATGTTGGCTGTTGACCTTTAATGTGTTATTGGAGTTGGGGTTATGTATCTCAACTACTCCGCATGGTAGCACTTGGGTGATTACAAATGGACCTGACCACCTTGATTTCATCTTGCCAAGGAAAAGTTTCAACCTTGAGTTGTATAACAACACCTGCTGCCCTGGTTCCAGTTGTCTGCTTAATATTTTCTGATCATGCCATTTTTTGGTCTTTTCTTTGTACAGTTTGGCATTCTCATAAGAATAGAAATGAAATTTCACTAATTTATTCAATTATAAGAGCCGTTTCTCCCCCGCTATTTGCAAATCAAAGTTCAACTTTGTCAGTGCCCAATACGCTTTATGTTCAAGTTTCACAAGCAAATGGCATCACTTTCCAAACACTAGACGATAAGGAGACATTCCAATGGGTGTCTTGAAAGCTGTCTGGTAGGCCCATAATGTATCATCCGGTTTTTTGGAACAGTCCTTCCTCATTGAACGGACAATTCTCTCCAGGATTCTTTTGATTTCTCTGTTAGAAACTTCAACCTGACCACTTGATTGCATATGGTAAGTAGTTTCAACTTTATGATTAACTATGTATTTAGCTAGGAGTGCATCAAAGTACTTGTTGCAGAAATGTGTTCCACTATCACTGATGATTGCCCGAGGTGTTCCAAAGTGAGTGAAAATATTTTTTTTTGAGGAAATGTAAAACCACTTTGGAATCATTCGATAGTAGTGCTGTTGTTTCAACATATTTGGAGACATAGTCTACTGCAACCAGAATGCACAAGTTTCCATATGATGGAACAAAGGGTCCCATAAAGTCAATCTCCTATACATCAAATATCTCCACTTCAAGAATGCTTTGAAGAGGTCTTTCATTTCTCCTTGAAATATTTCCCATTCTCTGGTATCTGTCACATTGAAGAACGAATAATGGAGCATTTTTAAACAGAGTGGGCCAGAACAAACCTGATTGTAAGACTTTGGCTATTGTTTTGTTTCTGCTGAAGTGTCTGCCATATGGTGATGAATGACAATACTGAAGGACACTATTGACCTCCGTCTGTGGTACACAATGCCGTAATAGCTAATAAGCACAATGTTTGAATAGGTACGGCTCATCCCAGACATAGTGCTTAACTTATTTGAAGAATTTCTTTGGTTGCTGATGTGTCTATTCTAACGGCCATTTCTCTGATACTAAGTAGTTCACATAGTCTGCATAGTATGAGACTTCCTTATGCTTGATGGAAAACAACTGTTCATCTGGAAAATTTTCATTTATTATTAGTTTATTGCCAGTTGTACCTCTATTTTTTAGCATCGACAAGTGATCTGCCACTTGATTTTATGTCCTCTTCCTGTCTCAAATCTCCACGTCAAATTCTTACAGTAGAAGCACCCAACGGATCAATCTGGGCTTGGCACCTTTCTTCGCGATCAGGTATTTGATTACTGAATGATCTGTGTATACCACCAATTTAAGACCCAACAAATATGAGAAGAATTTATCAAAAGCAAACACAACTATGAGCAACTCCTTTTCAGTTGTTGTGTAGTTGATTTGTGTTTCA
The DNA here is from genome assembly GCA_019454045.1 of Zanthoxylum bungeanum. Taxonomy (NCBI): domain Eukaryota; kingdom Viridiplantae; phylum Streptophyta; class Magnoliopsida; order Sapindales; family Rutaceae; genus Zanthoxylum; species Zanthoxylum bungeanum. The sequence continues at coordinate 65,836 of SKCR01024875.1, read as the reverse complement.
TTCAGAGTTTTACTGGCGTAGTAAATGGTGTGAAAAACTTTCATTTTACGCTGTCCCAAAATAGCACCTATTGTAAAATCACTGGTATCACACATCACTTCGAATGGAAGTGTCCACTCTGATGCTACTATGATGGGAGCATACATCAACTTCTATTTCAAGATCTCGAAATAATGGTGGAATTTTTTGGTGAAGTGGAATGACACGTCTTTCTCCAGCATATTGCCAAATGGTTTAGCAATCTTGGAGAAATCCTTGATAAATCTTCTGTAAAATCCAGCATGCTCAAGAAAACTTTGAATCCCTTTGACTAATGATGGTGGAGGTAGTTTCTCTATAGTCTCAATCTTTACTTTGTCTACCTCAATTCCTTTCTGTGAGATCCGATGTCCCATGACAGTGTCTTTCTGCACCATGAAATGGCATTTATCCCAACTGAGTACCAAATTAGTATCTTCACAATTTTGTAACACTTTTCCCAAATTCTGTAAGTAGTGGTCGAATGAGTCTCCAAACACTGAGAAGTCATCCATGAAGAATTACTTGCGTTGTTCTATCATTTCTGAAAAGATGGCCATCATGCAATGTTAAAATGTGGTAGGAGCATTACAGAGTCCAAATGGCATCATGCGGAATGCAAAAGTGCCATACGGGCATGTGAAAGTGGTTTTCTTCTGATCTTCTGGGGCGATGGCAAGCTAATTGTATCCTGAGTATCCATCCAGAAAGCAGTATAAATCATGTCCCGCTAGTCTGCCTAGCATCTAGTCAATGAATGGTAGCGGGAAATGATATTTCCTTGTGGCTTTATTCAGCTTCTTATAGCCTATACACACTTTCTATTCATTCACTGTCCTTGTTGGAATCAGCTCGTTCTTTTCATTTGTGACTACATTCATTCCTCATTTCTTGGGTATACATTGTATAGGACTCACTCAAGAGCTGTCAAAGATGGGGTAAATGATGTCTGCATCCAACCATTTGATGATTTCTTTCTTTAATACTTCTTTCATGATTGGATTCAGCCTCCGTTGATGCTCCACTGGGGTTTTGTACTCGTCATTCATCAGGATTTTGTGCATGTAAAATGATGGAATAATGCCTCGAATGTCTGCTATAGCTCTCTTATGCTCGCGTAGCACTCTCAATAACTTATCTTCATTCAACTATGTTAACGATGAAGAAATAATAACAGGTAAATCAGAAGAGTTTTCCAAGTATGCATACCCGAGATGGCTCGGAAGTGGCTTTAGTTCCAACTGTGGTGGTTCTTCAATTGATGGCTTGACTCGCCCTTTTTTCGGTAGTTTCAAGCTTTCCACATGTGGTGTCGATTTGAAGCGAGATGCTCCATCAAGATAGTTGATACATTCCAGAATCTCATCATCTAATTCGCATATTTCAAGTTTGTTAGTGAAAATTTGCATAGCATCTATGTTCCAGATGACACTATCTAGTACATCAAGTCTGAAACATCCCCCCTTCCTTTCGTCATTTGGAAACTTCATGTCTTTAAACACATTGAATGTTACTTCTTGGTCTTTCACCCTCATGGTTAGTTCACATTTTTGTACATCAATGATTGTTCGACCTGTAGCCAAGAATGGTGTCCCAAGGATGATGGGTACGTCTCTATCTTCCTCCATGTCAATGATAATAAAATCTGCTGGGAAAATGAATTTGTTGACTTTGACAAGCATATCTTCCACTATCCCTCTCGGAAATGTGAGTGATCTGTCAGCAAGTTGTAGAGTGACTGAGGTGGGCTTTGCTTCTCCAAGCTGCAGTTTCCTGTAAATAGACAAAGGCATCAAGTTAATACTAGCACCTAAATCACACAAAGATTTATCGAAGTAATGATCCTCTATGGTGCAAAGGATGGTGAAACTGCTAGGATCATTCAACTTTGGGGGGAGCTTCCTCTGAATAATGGCGGTGTATTCTTCTGTCAGTCCTACAGTCTCGTAATCGCCCAATCTTTGCTTTAGTGACAAAATATCTTTCATGAATTTAACATAATTGGGCATCTTCTCCAACGTTTCTGCAAATGGAATGTTAATGTGCAGCTTTTTGAAAATTTCCAGGAATCGAGCAAATTTCCTGTCTAGTTTGCGTTTCTGGAGATGCTATGGAAAATGTGGAGATGGAGTAAATCTTTCTCGATCATTTTATTTTGCCTCTTTTTCCTCCATCTGTGGATCTACTTTATTACTTTCTTTTGGAATATTCTCAGTAGATGCATTGACTCCAACATCTTTATTGATTTCAGTGCCGCTTTTCAAAGTGATGGCTTGACATTGCTCATTCCCTTTGTTCCTTAGATTTGGCTCTGTGTCTCTAGGAATGGTTGACCGGCGTAAACACACACGTATAACGCAAGCGCACGTATCGTTCAAGTAGTATAAAAATATCGATCCCACGAGGACTTAATTCCTACTGTTGTTATTAATTATTGAATCTATTTAATTACAAATATCTAATTAAAGGGAGAATGGAATTGATTGCTTGATTGATTTGGTTTGATTGTAGATTTGCTAAATAAATAAAAAGATAAAAGAAAATACTAAGGAAAATACAGATAAAAAGATATAAGGTTGTGATTTCTTTTAAGTATCATTTAAAAGATGAAGTGATTATTTTATGTTTGTGTAATAAATCAGTTTACTAACCTGGAACACTAAATTATGTAAAAGCCTCTTCCGATGGTCAACTACAAATACCCAGTATAACCCAATTGAACCATATTCCTATGTCAACCACATTACCTGGATTCATTAAATCTAAGTTCCAATTATGGCTATCCCCGCCCGACAGGTATATTCCTATCCTGTAAGGAAATCTATTAAAGGGTTATCTATCCTCAAGGAAGATCGTGGGCTATTAAGTCTAAGGCTGAAATCTAAAATCCCTATGTCTAGTTCATTTTAGATTTACCATTTCAATCTTATTGGTGATCAGACAATAAGAAGCATTAAGCTTAAGACTTAATAAGTAAACTTATTAATTACCCAAACTATAAAATAATCTCTTATAAACTAGTGATACTAAAAGTTATCACAACCCCTAGTTAACTAACACATAACTAGGACTAATAAAAACATAAAAATAAAAGACACAAAATAAAAATACTGAAAAGTAAAATAAAATAAAATGTTAAGGTAAAAGGAATTATTTCTACTACTACTTATTTAGATATCTCCCATTAAAATAATATAAAAACTTGTGATTAATATCAACCAGCCATAAAGGCGGAACCAAAATAACCAGCCATAAAGGCGGAACCAAAATAACCAGCCATAAAGGCGGGACCAAAATAACCAGCCATAAAGGCGGAATATATGTTTTATTACCAACCGACCAATCTGGCGGTATCCTGATTAAGTCCAATTTAAATAGTAAGTATATTATTTTAAGGGAGATTAATCTAAATAGTAATAGTAAAAGAAATTACCTTTCACCCGAACATAAAGAAATTACCGCATCACGGTAAATAGTAAAAACTGTAAAAAGTAAATAGTAAATAGTAAAAACTGTAAAAGAAAGTAAAAAGTAAAAATTAAATTACTATTATTACAAAAAGTAATTAAAAATTATTTACAAAAGTAAAGAAATAAAAACTTAAAGACTTTTAGAGAGAGAAACTCTCTCTTTAGGAAGATTTGAAGAGAGAGGACTGGACACTGAATTCTGAAATCTCGCCCTCTATTTATAGGCGCGGATGGGGTGCGCGCGTCGCGACGCTGGGCGCGCGTCGCGCCGCGCGCTACAGTGACACGTGTCACTTGCTGGTTCGTTGACTCAGATCTGATCCGCTGACGTGGCACTGTTCATGACGTCATCGCTTACGTCATGCTGACGTGTCAACTGTTCATGACGTCATTGCTTGCGTCATGGTGATGAGATGGAAGGTGACGTGGCGACACTTGGGGCGGCGGCCGTCCGACGAATGAGATGTTGACACGTGGCGCGCTGTGATTGGCTGATGATGACGTGGCACGTTGACTCGGTTGACTTGACGTGGCTGCTGATGTGTGACGATGATGTGGCGACACGTGGCATGACACGTGAGGCGGTGGCCGTCCAAGCAATGAGATCTTGACACGTGTCACGGCGCACGTTAGCATCTCCGTTGTGATGGTGACACGTGGCAGGCGCATGTTAGCAAAGTCAACTTTTCTCAGATTCTGATTTTGTGACCCGGCGTATTTTAGCAATTTCGGCGCAGGTTGGGCGTCGCGGCGCGCAAGGCTCCAGCGTCGCGACGCGCAGAAGAAGAATTTTTCCTGTTGACGCATTTTTGACCGGTTTTGTCCCAAATTGCCTCCAGTGCTGTCCAAACTTTATTTATCTGCAAAATAACAACAAAACACATCAAAACGTTCATAAATCTCGAGAAACAAGACAAAACATTAGGTCAAATGAGTGGGAAATAGTGATATAAATACCACTCATCACACCCCCAAACCTAACATTTTGCTAGTCCTCGAGCAAAACAGAAAATAAAATAACATAATAAAATTTAACTAAGCCATTTTCGTAGGGATCACGGTTGCATTTAGCGTATGCAACAAGCCTTTAAACCCCTAGGTGTCCCTAGTGGACGAGTGTAGTCTCGTGAGGGTTTACAGCAATGATACCCACAAACATTTTACAAAAGTAAAAAGTTAGTAAAACTAATGCACACAAAAGCAAAAAGACAAGCGAAAAGAGAATAAAGAAAGTTAGTGACTAATTAGGTGAAAATTCTACTCCAAGTTACTAGTTGTTTTGTTTCTTTCTAAATTACCGAATAAGTAAATTCTCCGATTATTTTTACCATTCTTCATATACACAGCTAACAAAATATTAATCAACTCATTTTTGCCCACAACAGTCATAAGTGCAGTTGATAAGAGAGTAATATTTTGTCCTAAAGTTCTTCAGATTTCACACCTTTTTGTAGCAATGGAATAATTTTCTGATTTTTCTGATTTTTTCTTTGATTTTTTCTCTATTTTTTATTTATATACAATACCTTCCGTCTATGTAGCGAGCTTTGGGTTGGTGGCTCCCAAACCAGTTGGCTTTAGGGCACCAGGTGTTAAGACACCCCTACGAACTTAATTACTCAGACTTCAGATATTTATATTTTTGCAGCATCTTCGATCCATGTAACGAGCTTTGGGCCAGTGACTCCCAAACCAGTTGGTTTTAGGGCACTAGGTGTTAAAACACCCTTACAGACTTAATAACTCGGATCTCGGACGTTTTTTTTTTTTTTTTTTTTTTTTTTTTTTTTTACTCCATCACTATTTAGAGATGCTTCTTCCAATTAAACTATAGCACGGAATATTACAAACTTTTCAATTTTAGCTCATGACTGTATGTTTCCATGTAAGTTCATAATACCTGTCAACTGAATATATGAAGATTCATTTTAGTCAGATTTATGGAGAATTCACAAATTAAATAATTCAAAAGGAAATAAACAAAAATTAACTTGTTTTGAAATAAATGGTTTGAGATACGTATCAGGAGTGAAAACTCCTTACTCAGCTACCTCTCACCAATTTCACCTTTTTAGTCAAAATAAAAATAAAAATGCAAAATATTTTTGTAATTTTTGAAAATTTTTCAATTTTTTTGTATTTTTTCGAAAAATTTTGGACTAAAAATAAAAAAAACAACATACAAACTAAAAACAAGGTACTAATCAACTAAATCCCTCCCCCAAACCTAAATGAGACATTGTCCCCAATGTCTTAAACAGTAAAAGGAGAGTTAGAAGGTTGTACCTGGTTAGCTGAAATCTAAAGGAAATTAAAGTTAAGGTCCAGATTAATTCGACGCCTCTTACCACGATCGTCTTCAGACCAATTTATTTTTGATAGGATAGGGTCAACTTGTGGTTCATAGGCTATAAGTTGGTCTATCAGATCCGGAGCAAGTCTGGCAGTGAAGAGGAGTTCTTTCATAGGTTTTGACACGAACCCATTTCTCCGAGCATCATCAAGAAACACACAAAGAAAATCATAAAATCCATCAACGTTGAGTAGTCCAATTGGTTTCTGGTGTATGTTCAGGTTCGCCCAAGATAGAACTATAAAAATTTCCTCCAATGTACCCAATCCACCTGGCAAAGCAATAAAAGCATCAGCACGGTTAATCATTTCTCCACCAACGTTCAGACATACCTGATACAATCAGTTCCTCTCCGTTTGATGAGCCAATAAGATTTGCCTCTGCCAAGGGTTTTGGGACGATTCCCAAAACGTGACTGCCTCCTCCTTCCTGCTTTTTGAAACGATCCCCATAAGTCCGAGATTGCCTCCGCCATATATCAAATGCATATTCCTTGCGGCTAAGACTCGACCCAATTCTTGTGCTGCTTCTATGTATTGTGGTTTAGTACCAACAGTACTACCACAAAACACACAAATGTTTTCAACTCGTCTTCTTGAAGTGGCTTCCATTTTTCTATGTATTTCTTTTTCAAATTAGGATGCCTTCAAAAGTGCAATGACGGGCTGATTTATAGTACCTGAAAAGGGGTGAGTAATAATAGCAGAAGTATCTTCCAGAGGACGTTTGTTAGCTAAACAACAAAAGAAATCGTGAAAGGTCAAAAAGTCTGGATCCTGTCTACGAAAATAAAGTAATTACAACAGAAAAGCGAATCAAAGCAATAATTAAGGTAACAGAATTGTGTATGCAATACGCCACTCGCTTAGTATAAATTCATTAGAATGCGTCTCAAGATTTCATTCTTAAATCAGCCATTGCTAATGAATTGTTTCTCATCTTTGCTTGCCAAACACAATTCCTTCTGTCTTAAAATGCTTCGTTTATGCCTTTCCCTACAAAAAAATAACACACAAAATTAAAAAGTTCACATAATATGAAAATAAATTACAACAAATTGCATGGGTTGCCTCCCTGCTAGCGCTGAATTTTTCGTCTTCAGCCAGACGTGACTGAAATTTATCTGTTAAGGAGGTTTCAGTGTCGTTTTGGATGTCCTATCAAAGACAATCCCGTGAGCGTTGCTTTTGAAGGGTCTCTTCCAACAGTAAAGTGGTAAAAAAGAATTTTGTCATTTTAATGCTTGTGCCACCTTTTTAATCTTTGTCGCTCCAATAGTTCCTGCAAAGAAAGAAATAAAATTAGGAGGTCTCGTATGGTGTTTGACTTGGAATGGAAATTCCATTCTGTCAAGCTTCTGGGTGATATCTTTGATTTGTACTCCCCAATACAGCGATGTTTTTTCTGAATGCTCTGGATCTTTATTAAGTTCTGACAGTTGCTCCTCTATTTGCTCTGTTCTAGCTCCACGTTTTCTTCACAGATGTATTTTAAAATTTATGTATTTAGTTCTTCATCTGTCATCTGTGAAATACATGTTTCAAAATTGTCAACCTGAGAATGAAAAGAAATGTTAGATTTTAGGTCTTCATCCTCTGATTTGAATGGATTGGATGTTCAGGAAGATCTTCTTCAAAACATCGTTGCAATAGAATCTCCAAGATCTTCGTTTTGAGGCTTGAAAGTTTGATCCTCCGTTGTTGGTGCAGTTGGTATATAATGGATCAGCTTCCTCCTCGTCAGAGTCAGAATAATAAAAATCAAATCGAGACTTTGCCGGTTCAAGTTCCTGAACTGATACATCTGGTTGTTGATACTGCTCAGCCTCCTCCTCTGTTGACGTGTCATTGTGAAATGATTGGTACTCGAAGGCTTCATCAGTGTCATCTGAGAATGGTTCTTGAGGTATATAGTTCTGGTTTTCTGTAATTTGTCTGATTTGATCTGTCATTCTCTGTATGGATTCTGTGTTACTCTGAACTTGTGTATCAAATTGAGCTGTCTGTTCCTTGAACATGTGAATCAATTGATCTTCCTCTGATGGTTCTGGTAGTTGATAAGGATCGAAGGAAGATGGTGGATAAGATGGAAAATGTGATTCTGTGAAATGTGATGGTTCTTCGTACCATGAAGGATCTTGATAGTTCTGCCACCCTGGATAGTAGTTGTATTCGCAATAATCGCTCGGGTGGTCACCATTACATATGTCACATCTCCACATTGAATTCTGTTGAGCAAATGTAGGGTTGCTTGGTTCTGGCATCCAGTGATAATCATTGGGCTCGACAACAGGCCTCAGAAAACCGGACTGTTGCTCCCAGATGTGGGGTGTATCTTCTTGTAAGGCTCTTAATTTCTCAATCTCCCAGCAATGTTCCATTTTAAGTCACCTGAAATCAAAAAAATAAGAAATAAAAATACAGATAAAAATAAAGAAAATTAGATACAAGTAAATTAGATAGCTTCAAAATTAACAACTCAAGAAATATAAGTCCCCGGCAACGGCGCCAAAAACTTGACCGGCGTAAACACACACGTATAACGCAAGCGCACGTATCGTTCAAGTAGTATAAAAATATCGATCCCACGAGGACTTAATTCCTACTGTTGTTATTAATTATTGAATCTATTTAATTACAAATATCTAATTAAAGGGAGAATGGAATTGATTGCTTGATTGATTTGGTTTGATTGTAGATTTGCTAAATAAATAAAAAGATAAGAAAATACTAAGGAAAATACAGATAAAAAGATATAAGGTTGTGATTTCTTTTAAGTATCATTTAAAAGATGAAGTGATTATTTTATGTTTGTGTAATAAATCAGTTTACTAACCTGGAACACTAAATTATGTAAAAGCCTCTTCCGATGGTCAACTACAAATACCCAGTATAACCCAATTGAACCATATTCCTATGTCAACCACATTACCTGGATTCATTAAATCTAAGTTCCAATTATGGCTATCCCCGCCCGACAGGTATATTCCTATCCTGTAAGGAAATCTATTAAAGGGTTATCTATCCTCAAGGAAGATCGTGGGCTATTAAGTCTAAGGCTGAAATCTAAAATCCCTATGTCTAGTTCATTTTAGATTTACCATTTCAATCTTATTGGTGATCAGACAATAAGAAGCATTAAGCTTAAGACTTAATAAGTAAACTTATTATTACCCAAACTATAAAATAATCTTATAAACTAGTGATACTAAAAGTTATCACAACCCCTAGTTAACTAACACATAACTAGGACTAATAAAAACATAAAAATAAAAGACACAAAAAAATAAAAATACTGAAAAGTAAAATAAAATAAAATGTTAAGGTAAAAGGAATTATTTCTACTACTACTTATTTAGATATCTCCCATTAAAATATATAAAAACTTGTGATTAATATCAACCAGCCATAAAGGCGGAACCAAAATAACCAGCCATAAAGGCGGAACCAAAATAACCAGCCATAAAGGCGGGACCAAAAAAACCAGCCATAAAGGCGGAATATATGTTTTATTACCAACCGACCAATCTGGCGGTATCCTGATTAAGTCCAATTTAAATAGTAAGTATATTATTTTAAGGAGATTAATCTAATAGTAATAGTAAAAGAAATTACCTTTCACCCGAACATAAAGAAATTACCGCATCACGGTAAATAGTAAAAACTGTAAAAAGTAAATAGTAAATAGTAAAAACTGTAAAAGAAAGTAAAAAGTAAAAATTAAATTACTATTATTACAAAAAGTAATTAAAAATTATTTACAAAAGTAAAGAAATAAAAACTTAAAGACTTTTAGAGAGAGAAACTCTCTCTTTAGGAAGATTTGAAGAGAGAGGACTGGACACTGAATTCTGAAATCTCGCCCTCTATTTATAGGCGCGGATGGGGTGCGCGCGTCGCGACGCTGGGCGCGCGTTGCGCCGCGCGCTACAGTGACACGTGTCACTTGCTGGTTCGTTGACTCAGATCTGATCCGCTGACATGGCACTGTTCATGACGTCATCGCTTACGTCATGCTGACGTGTCAACTGTTCATGACGTCATTGCTTGCGTCATGGTGATGAGGTGGAAGGTGACGTGGCGACACTTGGGGCGGCGGCCGTCCGACGAATGAGATGTTGACACGTGGCGCGCTGTGATTGGCTGATGATGACGTGGCACGTTGACTCGGTTGACTTGCTGACGTGGCTGCTGATGTGGACGATGATGTGGCGACACGTGGCATGACACGTGAGGCGGTGGCCGTCCAAGCAATGAGATCTTGACACGTGTCACGGCGCACGTTAGCATCTCCGTTGTGATGGTGACACGTGGCAGGCGCATGTTAGCAAAGTCAACTTTTCTCAGATTCTGATTTTGTGGACCCGGCGTATTTTAGCAATTTCGGCGCAGGTTGGGCGTCGCGGCGCGCAAGGCTCCAGCGTCGCGACGCGCAGAAGAAGGAATTTTTCCTGTTGACGCATTTTTGACCGGTTTTGTCCCAAATTGCCTCCAGTGCTGTCCAAACTTTATTTATCTGCAAAATAACAACAAAACACATCAAAACGTTCATAAATCTCGAGAAACAAGACAAAACATTAGGTCAAATGAGTGGGAAATAGTGATATAAATACCACTCATCAATGGTACCTTGCGGTCTGTAACTCTGGGCATTGGCCAGTTGTCCCAATTGATTCTACAGTGCCTTCACAGATACTGCTTGGCTTTGAAATATAGCATCGTATGTTGCTGCTTATTTTTTACTTAATGCTGCTTGTGCTAGACTTGCTGCTGCTTGTGCTTGAAACATAGCATCATATTTGGCTTTTTGCTTTTTCATCTGGGCAAGCAAATCTGCTATTTCTGGCTCTTTTTCATACTTCTGGCCTTTATCTGCTGTTGAAATCCTGGTGGTGGATTATTCTTTTGCCCTGAAGTGTTACTCCATACAAAATTGGGATAATTCCTCCAACCTGGGTTGTAAGTATTGGAAGATGGATTGTTTTCTTGTCTGTTAAGTTGTTGTCATTGTTCACAGTCTCATCATATTGGTTGTAAGATTCTCCCTATCGTACTCCTCTATATGGTGTACTTGTGGATCCAGTATTAACTTACATGCTAAGAGTTTCCAAGCATTTGCATATCTGATCCAACTTAGCATTTAGAACTTTATTGGCTCTTACTTCGTGGATTCCTGCTATTCGATGGATCAAACTCCTCTCTGTTGGCCACAAGGAATTATTGATCTCCATTTCTTCTATTAAGTCTCAAGCTTGATCTCATTTTTTTTCCATTAATGCTCCTCCAACAACAGCATCTACTGTAGTTTTCATCAATCCAGTAAGCCCATTGTAGAAGGTTTGGACTTCTAACCACTTTGTAATCTCATGGTGAGGACATTTTCGAAGCAATTCCTTATATCTTTCCCATGCTTCACAGGAAGTTGCTTATGTGGGCATTAGGATCTTCGATTGTACTTCCTCTAAACTGAACTGACTGTTGTATCATCTGAATGCATGCCTTGATGTCACAGGCATTTGCTGGTAAGAGTGGAATTACAATACATGATATGAAGCCGTCAACCACCGGAATTATTTTGTCTCGAATGGGAATTGGCGGTGCTACCTCAAAAGGTTCAGGTTCTTGATTGTTCATGTTGATCAGTGCTTCTTGATCTTCTCGCTTTTTCCTTCTTAACTGTATTATAGTTCTTTCAATTTCTGGGTCAAGCGGATGGATTTTAAAGCTTCCGCTCATTCTCATGTAGTGTTTGAGAACCTGAAACACAAGAAAATAAAAATAATAAGTAAAAATAAATTAGACACAAGTAAAGTATCTAACCTCAAAATTAATAGTAAATGATAAATAAAACCCCGACAACGGCGCCAAAAACTTGATCGGTGTGAAATCACTCATGTTACGCGAGTACACGTATCGTTCAAGTAATATAAAATGTAACGATCCCATGAGGACTTAATACTTATGCTATTAATTTATTGAAGTTAAATTTCTACAAGTATAAAAGAATTGATTGTTGTTTGGTTGGTTATTTTATCTAAAAATAAGTAAATAAAATAAAACAAAAGTAAAGTTTAAAAGAAATCAATATCATGAAACTATATAGGGTTGTGAATCTTTCTAATATTCTTCTAAAGATGAAGTGACTATCTTGTGCTTGTGTAATGTATTTATTTATTAACCTGGAACACGAAAATATGCACAAAGCCTTTGTCGATGATCAGACGCAAACACCCAAAGTAACCCAATTAACTATATGTCTATGTTAACCAAGAAACTCTGAATTCATCAAGATTAAGTTTCAATTATGGCTACCCACGCCCGACAGGTATATGTCTATCCTGGAAAGAAATCTCTAAGGTGAGATCGTGATCTATTGAGTCTAAAGCTGAAACCTAAAATCCCTTCGTCAAGTTCATTTTTACCAAATCAATCTTATTAGAGGTCACTCAACAAGAAGCATTAAGATTAAGACTCAATAAATAAACCAATACATCACACATGACACAAAATAATCGACTTATAAAACCAATGATATTGGAATTCATCACAACCCTAGATAATGTATTTAGTTACAATACATACCTATGACTACTAAATACATACATAAATAAAACATCATAAAACAAGTTGAAAACTAAAAAGTTGAAATAAAACAATGAAATAAAATACTTGGGGTTAGGAGATTCACTTTTAATATTTCAAATATAGAAATCTATCTTATTATAATATATAAATTTGCATGAATTACGAACCGACCATATAAGCGGTATCCAATTAAGTCAAATTTAATTAAGTCCATCCGACCATAAAGGCGGTGTCTAATTAAGTCAGTATTAAGAATAATTTAATTAAGTCCAACCGACCATAAATACGGTATCCAATTCAGTCAGGTATTAAGATAATTTATATATTATAAAATAAGAGAGATTAATCTAAATTATCATAATAAAAGTTTAACCATTTACCCTAATAGAAAGAAATTACCTACTTATTCGTTAAGTAAAACAAACAAAATTTTATTACTAAAATAAAAATACAAGAAAACATAAATAAACAGACAATATACTCTCTTTCTTAGTATTCTAGAGAAATTCCCCAGAAGAAAGTATGATTTTTCCTATGATTTCAGCTGCTATTTATGGGCTCCAAAACCGACCAGCGTTGCGACGCAAAACAATTACGCGTCGCGACGGGCTCTACAGTAGTGTCGGTAACTGAATTATTGATTTGGGGTCGCGACACACATAGTCTTATGTATCGCGGCACGGGCTACAGTGATGACAAGTGTCGGCAGGCTGCATTATTGATCGGTGTCGCAACGCGGGTAGTCTTCTGCGTCGAGACGCACCTTGGAAAATTCCTATTTTGCCATTTTTGATCCGAATTTCGTCGTTTTAGCCCCGATTTGATTCCAGTGATTTCCGACATTTTATTTATCTACAAAATAAACACAAACACAATAAAATGTTCATAAAACTCGAGAAACTATATAAAATATTAAGTCAAATGGGCGGTAAATAGTGATATATTTTCCGTTTATCATATGCAAAAGTTGGTCTGCCAAAGCAAAACAGCTATATTACCGTTGAATATTTAAGCACTTTACCGGATTTCTGACCGATATGGAGGTCGGTATGCCAGTGTGCTTATCGGTATAGGGATCGATATTGTCCATGTCGATTTCTGAGAGCATGTAAGATACGATGGTTGATCGGTATGAATACCAGTATGATCTATGCCGGTTCCAGTAGCAATACAAACTCCAAAATGACCAGTATGGGTGACCGTTATGGAGTAGCCCAGTTCCAGAGGCGATGTAAAACTGCTCAGCATAGAGCAGAGACACTGGTATGGCAGTGTGGGGATCGGTATGCCGATTGCAGTGCCGAAATATCAGGATTTGAAGGTTAATAATACTTTGCAATGACCCTAATGCATCTATATGAATGCTCATATGTCCTATGAGCTTAGGGACTTAATTTAACTACTCAGTTACAAAGAGGGTCCTAAGCTAAGACTATACAAAATATTCTTCGTTTGTCGCTCGAGTCTTCACATCCATTGTTCTTCACCACGAATGTGCTCTAACATCTTTTTGTAATGTTCGCTATGCGCATCAAAGACTTCTAATGTTATATCATCTAAATCCATCTTGAGAATATGTCTCTAACATTTATGACTTTCACACACTAGGCATTAGGTAATAGGTAGCTTTAATAACCACTCAACTACCAACTCCTCAATAATTGAACTTCAAATGCTTTTCTATTGCATCTATTGAGCCTCTTATCTTCTAGAATTCTAATCGTTTTCTGTGATAATGAACCCCTAACAACTAATTCAATATACGGTGAGATTGAGTGGGGCTATTGGACACATTTCCTATCTTTAGTCAAATATACTGTCACTTTTATCACTGTGTTATAATGCACCTATGTATACATTATATAGCTTGGTGGTTGTATTTATTATGTAATAAAACTTGCCCTTCACCTTCACCGTCTTTTTCTAGTTTGTTTTTTTCGGTCTTACTTATTATCTTCCATATTCTCTGCTTTTGAGGAGAGAGGGCATCCACTGATCTAGCTCTCCTTTATTGAGAGTTCACTTACTCTCTTCCATTTTTTTCTCCTGAGAGTAGGGACATTAACTCGTCTTGCTCTCATTTATTGCGAGCTCGCTTACCATCTCCTCTACTCTTTGCTTTTGCTATTGAGAGAGAGCCATACTCTCCTTTACTCAGAGCTCACTTACTCTGATCTTTTGTTAAATGCGATAATAAATAGAGTGACGCAAAAATTTATGTGGTTCGACACTTTGATATACAACCACATGAGGAAATACAAGAGTTTCACTGTTGTAAAAGATTACAAGAGTTTTTTTCTCATTTGATCAGGAGAGGTACTATTTTTATAGTTTTTTTTTACAGATAAAAAAAAATTAAATTAAAGTCTATCACTATCCTTATCTTTCATGGCTATCTCTTATTAGGATTGAGATAGAAATATAAAAGTTCAAACATATCTTGAACTTTTAGAAAACACCTCTTTTGGAACTGGTTAGAAGCAAGCAGGGTGAGTTCGTGGGCTTGGGCCCTATGCCTGATGACAATCATACTTCGTGTGAGTGTCTTTTATCCCTTCACCTCTTACCCATTCAAATCTTTAGGCGATATGCAGGTCTTTACTAAATTCTCTCACCCCTTCTTGCCTTATCCTTTCACATGTAAAACTCTAATAAATTCTCTTACTCCCTTGTACCTTAGCCTTTCACACGTGGGGCTCTAATAAATCTTCTCACCCCTCATGCCTTACACATTAACGTGTGGGACTCTAATAATATCTCGCTCATCATGACTTACCCCTTAATATATAGGGCTCTAATAAATTCTCACCCCTCATGCCTTACCCTTTAATATGTAGAGCTCTAATAAAATCTCATCCCTCATGGCTTACCCCTTAACATTTGAGGCATTACTAAATCCTCTCACCCCCTCATGTCATACTCCTTAATATGTGGGGTCTAATAAATCATTTCATCCTCTCACTTCTTATCTTTTTTTTTTTTTTTTTTGAAAAACAACTAAATTCCATTAAACAACGGAATGCAAAATACAGTATATGAAGGAAAGAAAGAATTCCTTCTAGGAACCAACAATCTGCCTGTCCAAAGCAGGCTTAGAAAGCTCATGGGTAGCCAAATTACACTCCATTGGTTTATAGTGTATTCTAAATAAATTCTCATTGGACTTTGTTGGGTCTATTTTGTTGTCACATTCTGTAAAAATTGTGTTATATTGAGTTGTAATGCATCTTGAAGTGTTTGGGGGTATATTTTGACATTGGAAAATGGATTTATCAGAGGTGCGTTCATGATGCGTTCTTCAAGGGGTTCGAACGCGGTTCGTTAGTGTCATGTTCGTCAATACATTCGAACGAAATCTTCCAGAGGCCTCTCGTTCAAGATGCGTTTGAAATTATGTTCGAACTAAAGTATCCAGAGACCAACCGTTCGAGTTACTTTCTTCATCACGTTCGAACGAAACTGTTCAGAGGGTTCCCGTTCGAGTTACGATCCTCATCACATTCGAATGAAACTGTCCAGAGGCTTCGCGTTCGAGTCACGTTCGAATTGGCGTTCAAACATTTTTGTGAAATCCTTCGCGTTCGTTGTGCGTTCTTCAAGCGTTCGAACGCCTGTGCGCCACTGTTGTATTTTGGAATCGTTTTTAAGCCTTTTGCCTCAAGGAAAAACCTACCTATAAAATAAAACATACACCCTCTTTGCAAGATTGGAAAAATATAACCCCAAGAGTTTTTGCATTCAGTTTTCCAAACCATTTGAAGAGCATTCATCCTTGAAGACTTAATCTCTCATGTCGTGATGAATGTTAAGCTTTGGTAACAAGTAACCTGTTTATTTAATGAACAGGAACCATAGAAGTAATTCAGACTTTGTAAATATTTAAATGGCTTTATAAGTAACCAGGTTAATACGGAAACTGAATTAAGCTTTGGGCATTTGTCGCTCTAAGGAATGAGCATAGTTACTTACTGAGTCTTATGACTCACACCACAACAGTGTTTGAGTTTTGCAGGTTGGTGACCTGATCGGTCAACCACAGACACCAGAGCTTGAGGAGCCAGATAGCAGCGTTGCAGTCAGCCAGTCACTAGGTCTTGGGAGTATCAGAGTCAAGTTGTAATAAGTCTAGTTGTAGAGAATTGAATTGTATAAAGTGTAGTTTGTAAAAGTTTTTTTTCTACGTACTTTCGAGCATGGAGCCCAATTATATTTTATCTTGAATTGTTTATGTTAGTGATATATTGTGTCTGGGCCCTATAGGTTGTATTGAAGTTATGGACTTTGATCCAGGTTGCATGACTTTTAGTAGAGGTCATGCCGAAATTTGACAGAGTCAGAGGCTTATGGAGTTAGGATTAGCCTGTCTCCTGCCGGTAGCGTCCTGGCCTAAACCAGGATGCTACCGGCAGGAGACAGGTTAATCCTGCCTCCATAAGCCTCTGACTGTGACGAAATTTCGGCATGATGTATTCATAACATCATGTAACCTGGCCTATAGCCAGTATCCATTTACAACATGAAAATAAAATCTCGGCCTCAGGCCGGTATCTCAACATCAATGCAATCTAAGGGCCCATCTAATATGTAATGCAGACATATAAACATAATACAATCAGGGCTCCATGCCCGAAAATGCATATATGCAAAAACTTTTACAACATAAGTATCCGTGCTCAGCACGTCTCAACTTATACAATCTAAAGCATAAACTATTAGACTCTTTACCCCCCAAGACCTGGTGACTGGCTGACTGCAACATTGCTATCCGGGTCCTCAAGCTTTGATGTCTGTGGTCGACCAATCAGGTCACCAACCTGCAAAACTCAAACACTGTTGTGGTGTGGGTCATAAGACTCAGTAAGTAACTATGCTCATTCCTTGAGTGTCAAACACATGCAAAGTCTGAATCCAGTTTCTGTATTTACTTGGGCTGTATAGTTGACCATGCAAATATATATATTAAGTCTGAATTAATTATCTAGCCACTAACCATTTAGCAAACACAATCTTTATTACTGATGTTTATTATCTGTTCACATACATACTTTAAATCATGATTCTTGTTTACACTTTCAAACATTCATAACGTACATCAAAATTCTATATTACCAATTTTCATATCAAAACCCATCATGCTTCCGCTACGCTACTCTAATTTCTCTTTATCTTTTGTACACTCAAAGCTAATCTGGGTGAGATATTTATAATAACTATCTTTCTTTTATTTTCTTGAAATATCATCAAATCGGTTATTATAAAACATTCTTTCTATTCAAACATTCAATACACTATCGACGCTCATGTATCCATATATATATGTAATCACACTATCATGTATTACCATTCACGAATGATTCTCCTATACAAACATACAATTCATATCAATATCAATCATTTATGCATATAAATGTAATAATGCTATCATGCATTAGTATCAGCTATTTATAACTCAAATGATTCCTAAAGTGTATGATTTATATGCATGATTTGTAAACTAAGTTCTACATTAACATGTTATGCTTTTATAAAATGCGTTTTGAAAATCTTTTCTGAAAAATTGTCTTCTTCTTTGTGAGTGGCCTTCTTGTTTCATCACCATTTACCTTCCAAACACAAACCTTACCAATACCCTAAGCCTTCTGAGTTTGAAGGTCGAGATTGGCATTCAAATCTCCGACACGTGAGTTTGCAGATTCAATTCACTGAGACTTCAGATGTTTTGAAAACAGCTGCTTGGTGCAGGCTTGGGAGTTCCTCTCCCCGGGTAATTACAGTTGTGGGAATACAGTCAGCAAAGTTGTTGCTTTAGTCCCCAATGGACGTGGCTTGGTGGTGTAGGGTTCAGAATCTCACCTTGAGGTCCTGGGTTCGAATCCAGGGAGTGTGTTTCTTGTAAGAGCTTGGGACAGTCGAGGGTTTTACCTGCTCCGCTTGAGCTCGGAAAGGGTGGTTTGGCGGCGGGGTTTCCAACGATTTCAAAATAAAAAATAAAAAAAAAGTTGTTGTTTTAGGTTCTTTCACCATCTCCGTAAGTTTTTCTCATATAGTGGATTTGGGTGGTAGCCTATACCTGGAGTGGTTTTTTCTCTTAAAAGAGTTTCCATTTCGTAAACAAATTTGCTTATCTTTTGTTTACTTTCTGCAATTGATTATTTATATTTGATGTTTTATTTCAATTGACTTGTTAGATTTAAGGGTACTTGATATCTAATCATAGGAACTCTAATTGCAACGTGTTTCAGATAGATTATAATTTTTCATTTCCGCTTATTACACATATTCCCCCATAAGTGTATTGGGTTAGAATCTGTATAATTTTCAATTGGTATCAAAGCCTGACCTCGGTCCTTGACCTTCTTTTATGGATAGAAGTCAACCTTTAAACTGTCTCACGTTCTTTAATGGGACAGAGTACCTTCACTGGAAAGTTCGCATGAGAGCTTTCATCAAATCCCTAGATGAGAGGGTGTGGATATCGGTGGAGTACAGGTGGAAACCTCACATGGTCTTAGTTAAAGATAAACTTACATGGACCAAGGAGGATTTTGACGAGTGTAATAGGAATAGCAAAGCTATCAATGTCTTACATGCATCTATTTTTTCCCCAGAGTTTATGAGGGTTTCTATATGTGAAGTGGCCAAGGTGTTTGAGACATCCTTGATACTGTTCATGAGGGCACATTGTCCGTCAAGAACAAAAAACTTCAAGAGCTGGCTACTAGGCTTGAAATGGCTTGTATGAAGGAGCATGAAACTTTCGATGAATTTTATGCTGAAATCAACGACATAGTTAATTCTAGTTTTAACCTAGGTGAAATCATCCTACAAACGGTGTCGTTAGAAAAATCCTTCGGTCACTTCCCGAGAGATTCTTTCCCAAGATCACCGCTATAGAGGAGACCAAATATAAAGATAATTTAAAGCTAGAAGATCTTGTAGGTAAACTTCAAGTTTACGAGAGTAAACTCCCAGGGTATAGAAGGTCCAAACATATTGCCATGAAACAGTGAAAGTGGAAAATTTTGATATATCTGATGAAGACAAAGACACATCACTCTCAGAGGCCGACATGGTAATGTTAGTGAAGAGATTCAAGAAGTTCCCAAATCCCAAGAAAATTAGTACTAACACTGATAAGAGGAGGACTGATAAACCAAGGGAGAGTAACTGTCATCTTAGGACTGGGATAAAAGAGACTAGAGATGAAAAAGATAAAAAATACAAGCCATTAGTGTTGGTTTCTATTAAGGTCCCAAGATCAATTATAAGCATGAATAATGTGTGAATAACAATCGAAGAAGTTTCAGAATACTCACATCGATCGGTTGAGCGACGCGGAGGCAACAAAAATCAGATTCTGCCTTATGTTCACTGTCACGGCAGTAGCAGTCCAAGCTCACCGGTTTGGCCTTCGTTTGGGTCCTTCGTCAAGCTCCAAGCTTCGTCGAACGATTCCCGGCTCATGTGTGAGCTTCCCTATCACCTTCGCAAGTCTCGTAAGTGTGCTAGCACTTGTGATTTTGCCACAAAATCACACTCTTTGCTCCTCACACTGCTCGGTAAAAATAGAATAAAACCTCACTGGTTTGGGCGTGAGAGAGAGAGGAAATAGAGAGAAGGAGAGAAGTTTTGTATCTTGTTAATTTGATTTTCAAAATCCAAAATAAACATATACCAAATTTTTGTATTTTCTTTCAAAAAGTCAACACAACTTTTGGCTCCAAAATAACATTAAATGCTAGCCATCAACTTCCATCAATCAATCCATCAATCAATCAAATCAAGTGACAAGTTGTCACATCACTCAAAGTGATATTTGATTTGACGCTTGATGCGACTAATGATTTGACGTGCCGCACTCGAATTCGAAATGCGATTGCGCTCGCAAATAATCTCGGGCTCGGGTTCGCTAATTCCAAATTAACGAATTTTTCATTGCGTCGTAATTAAATGATTACGCCTAGCGAAGTCACTATTCACATCGCTAACGAATTAATTCTAAATTAATTCGTTCGCCCGAATTAAAATCTAATTTTAATTCCGCGTCAAAATCTAATTTCTTTTAATATATCAAATATATTAATTAATTGATTAATTCCAAATTAATCATTATCTCTCTTTAATGATATTTTATCCCAGATAAAATATCTTCGCAATTAATCCCATATTAATTTTCTCTCTCTTCTAATTAATCCCAGATTAATATAGAGTGCGACTTATACGTCATCGGTGAATCTTTGGGAAGCGACCCATGAGATCCCCGGATATGTTGGTAGTAAATTCGGTCGTCGGACTATCCGAACACGTAAGTACCTCGTACTACGTTTATACCGATTTACAAGACAAGGTTGGCCTCTAGCAAAGCGCCATGCCCACCCAATTCTCCGGAAACATCCTTACAGGAATAAAGGATCTGTATCAGGCGTAGTATACGTAGTATTGCCTATTTCTGTCCAGTATCGAATGATCACGTGCTAGGCCTGGGGCTGGAATTGTGTCTGCCCCGTACGAAGCACATGTCGGATGTCTGGTAACTAGTCTCTATAATCGGATAAACCTGACCTTGTCATTTTATCCCGATAGCTGCAACATTTAAGAGTGCTAGTACCGTATCCTACGTGACCATCATCTCCATATGACTGGAGTGACACTTCCATCTTGACATCACACCCAACACACTACGATTCTCAATATACCCAGTATTGGCGTACACAGAACCTGTTAAAGCCCTTGACGACCTCAACCAAAGTATATTGATTGCCGCAAGTATTAGCGGTGCAAGTCTCAGGTTAAGACAAAATACACCTACCCTGATTTCGGATTTCCATAGACACATAGTCGTACTACCAATGGAATTCTGAGGGGGTCTATCCAGAGCGAAGCTGTTTCCCGTACCATCGGTAAAACACAACATCCTATTACACTTGCATGAGTATCCTATACCCAAATATATGAGAACTATGATGTTGTGCCCTTACAACTCGCACAAGTGTAATATTAGTCTTTTACGTATTTATCGATGTCCAATCTCGATAATACTCTGACTATGGATATTTAATGATTTATCCTTTGTGGACTGATACTGTTTCATATCATTCTCCGTCCAAGAATAAATCATATGGACCTCTCATCATTTATACATCTAGGTGATCTAATCACAAATGACAAGAGTGCAATCTCCTTTGTCACATAGTTAATTTGTACAACAACACAATGATCTGTACAAATAGTGACGATATGGGTCATAATTGTCCAACAATTAGGTGTCATGAGTGTCAAGGTTTTGGGCACATTCGAGCTGAATACCCTACTTACATAAAGTCAAAGGGAAAGAATGCTATGGTTGTGTCTTCGTCCGATAATGAAGAAGTTGATAAGGAAGCTTCTGATGATTCTGGATCAGAAAGAAACTTCACTCATATAGTATTTACCTGCTATGTGAGTGATCATGAGAGCTGTAAAGTAGTCGATGAACCCGATGACGTATCAGAGTGCTCTGAACAGAGTGACTCTGAGGAAGATATCCAGACAGCTTTCACTAAGCTATACAATGAGAGTTTGGGCATAAAAAAGACAAATTCTGAAGTCACCAAACAACTTAGAGAGACTGAACTATAAATAAATAAGGCTCAAATCAAGCTTGAGAAAAGTTTGATAGTTATTGTTGATCTCAATCAGAGAAATAATGGATTAGAAGGTAGGATCAAGTCATTAGAAAAAGAACTTGAACAGACTCAATCACAACTATATGTGTTTTCTTGTGGCTCTTGGAAATTTGATCATATGTTAAGGCTATGTGTGTCATTTAGTGACAAGAGAGGCTTAGGTTTTGTTAAGTTTGATGATAAGAGTGTTTCGACCTCCAAAACTGTCTTTATCCCTACTGAAAACACTACTGATAAACCAAATAGAGATATTTCCTTTAGAGACCATGGCAAACAACCTCTTACTAATGCCAACCCTCCTAATGTCCAGCCTAAAGCTTCTGATGCTCATCCTAGGTTTGTTCCCATATGTCACTACTGTGGAAAAATAGATCACACTCGACCTAAGTGCTTCAAGCTCAGAAAGAACAATAATAGGACGAGGAACACTTCCTGTAAAAATGAGTCAAACACATTGGCTTAGTAGGTTTCTAACTTAGCTCGTCAGACCAAACGCATCAGTGAGAAATTAGCTATGTTGACTATGAACTCAGGATAAAGTAAACTGCATAGACAAGCTTGAGTTAGGAAAGAAGTGTGTTATGTTGTACATATAACTCTCAAGGCTAAGGACAACCAAATATGGTACTTTGATAGCGGATGCTCCAGACACATGTATGGAGATAAAGCTATGTTTGTTTCCCTCGAAGAGAATATGACTGGAAATGTTACCTTTGGTGATGGAGGAAAAGCACCAATTTTTGGAAAAGAGAGAATCCATTTGCCAGGTACATGTCCTTAATGATGTTCTATATTGTAGAAACAGAATGCTAGGATCAGAACAATATTACCATTCACCAGGAAAATAAAAACGGAACTGGGTTGAGTCGCGAACTAGGTCACTCTCTTTAAGACGTTTCACGGCTCTGTCCAAAAATTTATGCTAGCAGTAATGGGCCTGACGTCCCCAGGATAAAACAGCCCAGAAAATTTTCTATCTCGATCGGTTAGCACAAACACGGATCAGAATTCTCACACTCAATACAAAAAAAAATTGCTCGGAATTTGAGATCACTTAAAAACACTGAGGTTGTTGGCTTCAGTAAAAAATAATTGCTCTCGGGAAATGGTTTGGTAAAATGGTTTCTCTTTGTCACTGTTTTTTCTAACGGAAAATTTTGCTCTCAGTTTTTTTTCTATTTTTTTCTGTCTTCTTTCAACCCAAAAATATTATGTATATATAAGAAATATTTTGGAACGTGTGTAATAAATTTTCCAGTTTTTTGATATTCAATTTTTAAATGTTGGACAGTAAATAGAAAATCAAAAAATGTTTACACTTTAATTTGTCGTTTTATATTTAATTAAAACAAACAATAACAACAAAAACGTGTTAAATTAAAAAAATGAATGAAAAAATTATTACATGTTACAGTAAATTAAAGGGCAAAACTGTTATAGTTTCTTTTATTAATTTTGGAAAAAAAATTTAAATATATTTTCTCCAAAAATAATATATATACACCTGCAGTCATCCCGAACCGACCGACCGACGACGGCGGTGAACGGCGGCGGCGCGCGCGTGTGTGTGGAGAACCAACTTTGGCCTAGCTCTTCAGCTTTCCACAAAGTGGCTACCCCTTGGGGCCTAAACCCACTTCACAACTTAACACTTTATTAACAAACGTTTGGTGTTGTGTCTTTCCATTATGGGATGAGGCGCCAAAGCTAAAGTATAACTCCTTAACAAAATAAAACGTGCAACATCTCTATACAAACAAAACTTGTAACTCCCCGATTAATTTTGTAAAAACTTTTTCAAAATCAAAACATGTAACTCTCCCTTATTAAATTCACATTTACAACATTTATGTTGAAAGGTTAATTACAAATCTCCTCAGTGTCAGTCACTTTTGTGATACTGGATTATAGGTCCGCTTTGAGAAGAAAATATGTTATGTGTACAATATTCAAGGTGAGTGTGTGATAAATCTGCTATAGGATTTTTGTTGGTCAGTCTGCTATGTGTAATGCTGCTATGATATATGAGATTGACTTGTGGCATCAAAGGTTAGGACACGTCAATTATAACGACTTATCTAAAGTGTCTAAAAAGAATCTCATTACTGGTCTTTATAAATTAGGTAAGAAAGATGACTTCATGTGTGGACCATTTCAGTTAGGAAAGCAAACTAAAGTGAAACATACCCATGTATCTCACATTCTCACCAAAAGGCCATTAGAACTTCTACATATGGATCTTATGGGACCATTCAAGACTGAAAGATTGGGGGGCAAAAAGTATATTCTGGTTGTGGTAGATGACTTCTCAAGATACATTTGGGTAGACCTTCTTAGGGAAAAATTTGAAGCTACTGAACTCATTCAAATATTGTGCAAATGATTGATGACCAAGAATGATTTGACCATTACTATAATTAGTTTCAAAACTCTAATCTAGAATCTTTTTGTGCAAACAAGGGCATAAAGCAGGAGTTCTCTGCCCCTATCATTCCAAGTAGAATGCAGTAGTTGAGAGGAAAAACAGAGTTATTCAGGAAATGGCTTGTGTCATGATTCACATTAAAATGATCACCTTACTTTCTGGGGAGAAGCTGTGTGCACGACGTGTCAAGTTATTAATAGAGTTTTCCTTAGACCTAGAACTAAAAAGACTTCTTATGAAATATGGAAGGGTAAGACTCTTGTCAAATACTTCAGGGTTTTTGGTAGCACTTGCTACATTATGAGAGACAGAGAGAATCTCGAAAAATTTGATGCCAAAAGTGATGAATGCATGTTTCTAGGATACTCTCACAACAATAAAGCCTATGAGTATACAATAAACATACTCTTACAGTTATGGAAACTATCAATATGATAGTGGATGATGTTAGCTATCGACCTAGTGTTGGGGGGAGCCGGTCCCTATTGGTGAAAGTGATGAAGAATCCGATAAGGTAGGAAAACCAAAAAACCTAGTTAAACATGACATATCCCAAGATGTCTGCCTAAACTGTGGCAAACGGGGTCACTGGAAGCATGACTACCGTATGGACAAGGCAGACATGAAGGTAGAGAAGAGGGGCAAGGCTCCGACTTCAAATATGTTTGTCATAAACATGTTCACTACTAGTATTAAAATTGGATTTTAGATGCTGGATGTGGTACATAAATATGTACTGGTGTACAGAATCTGCTGATAAGCAGGATACTGACTTCAATTGAGATTTATCTGCGAGTCGGAAACGGGACGAGAGTCACTGTTTTAACCGTAGATACCTAAATTTAGGAAGTACCATTCTGGTGTGTACTTAAATTAGGAAACTGTTACAATGTAACTAGTTTGACTAGAAACATTATCTCCATATCAGAGTATAATCCATTGCGGATATACCTTTATATTCTAGAACACTAAAGTGTTTTATTTTATAAAGATGATATTGAGATAAACACATTGGATGTGAATAACAGTATTTATATTTTGAATATAAACAAAATCTCAAACATATGATAAGACAAACAAATAGCTCAAACTGAGTAAATCAGTTGAGACTTATATGTGGCATTGTTGTCTGTGACACAATTAAACAAGACTCGTATATCCACATTTTTGAAGAGTGGATACTAGGACGGATTTGATTCTATTCAAATGATGTCTACGAATCTAGTTTATTAGGCAAAGTGCCTAAAATACTTTTTACTTGGTAAAAGTGCAAATGCCATCGATCTGTTAGCCCTCGTTCATAGTGACGTAAGTGGGCCCATGTCAAGCTAGGCTAGAGATGGATATGAATACTTAGAAACCTTTACGGATGTGGCATCGCGTTATGGTTATGTGTTTCTCGTGAAACACGGATCGGAAACTTTTGATGAATTCAAAGAGTTTCGACACGAAGTAGACAAACAGATCGGCTATAGTATTAAAGCCGTCACGGTTAGACCATGATGGAAGATACTTAAGCAATAATTTCTCAGATACGTGAAAGAATATAGTATTCTTTCAATGAGGACTCCTCGCGGAACACGTCAATTTGACGGTGTGTTCGAACTGAGAAACCGAATTTTGTGTGACATGATAAGGTTAATCATGAGTCGCTTTGAGCTACCATTTCCTTCAAAAGATACTCCTTAATCAGTGAAAAACTTATTTTGAATAAGGTTCCATAAAAATTTGTTAGACAGACTTCATATTAGATATGAACAGGAAAGAAACTGGGTTTTCTCATTCCTGTAGATTTGGGAATGCTGGGCAAACGTTTGGATGATACCAAACTATAACCCAAATCGGATAAGTGCCTAAGTTGTAGGTTATCCTAGGGTAACCAAAGTATAGTACTTATACAACTCACATGAGAACAATTTAATTGTTGTTCACCATGCGGTTTTCCTAAGAGGAATACCGATATGCAGTGGTAAGTGGGAGGAAAGTAAAACTCAATGAAAATCGGAGTAATACTATTCCAGGCACCGATTCCTAATGGAACACAAACAGTTCATCAAAGATGAAACTATACCATAATCTTCGAATACACAAGAACTGCGTAAGTCGGAGAGAGTCAGAAAACAACCTGGGAGGTATGGGTTTCTGATCTCACCTCATAAAGATGTCAATCTTTGAGGAGTATGAACTGACTACGTATGAGGAAGTGATACAAGGTATCGACTCCCTATTATTGCAAAATGCCATGAAGTCCGAAATGGATTCCATGTATACCAACCAAGTTTAGACACTGGTTGATGTACCGAAGGGCAATGTGCCTATTGGTACTATATAAGTCTTCAAGGAAGACATATATGGATGGAAACATACCAACGTACTAAGCTAGGCTTGTAGCGAAAAGTTATCGTTATCAACATTGTGTCGATTACGACAAAACCTTTTACTCGTTGCCATGGTTAAATCCATTTGGATAATGGTTGCTAATGCTGCATGTTTCATTCATGAAATATGGCAGCTGAACGTCAAAATCGCTTTCCTTAAATGGAAACCTTTTGGAGGATGTTTACAACATCCTGACGGTTTTGTCATACCAAAATGAGCAAACAAGGTTTGCAAGTTAACAAAGGTTAGTGGGAGTGCACTGACAATGAATGTCCTAAGTAATGATGACATGTCATTTCTTGGAAATGATATTCCCATAATACAGTCGGTGAAAGCTTTGCTTTCATGAAAATCTCCGTAGAATTCTTGGGAGAGACAACCTTTATTCTAGGAATAAAGATCTACTGGGATAGATCTAAAGGTTGTTGGCACTCTCCGAGAACTCATACATTGAAATAAATGTACGCGACCTGGTGTCTCATATGCTTTGAGCATATGGAGTCACAATAAGGCCAATCCAAATGATAGTCACTGGATTGATGTTAAGAACATCATTTAGTATCTTAGATGAACTAAGGATGCTTTCTTATATTAGGGAGAAGGAGAACTTGAAGTGACTGGGATCACCTCTGCAAGTTTCTTAACCGATAAAAATGACTATAAGCCGTAACAAAGGTAATATACAGTTTGAATAACGAAACAGTGAGCTGGAAATCTTTCATGCAAGATACTGTTACCGAATAAACAACAAAAGTGGATTATTACTGCACTTGAGGCAGCAATAGAAGCCTTTTGGATCGATCATGGTGTTTTGGAACAAATTAACTATGTGACAAAGGAAATTGCCCTTTTATAATTGGTAATTGGATTACCTAGATGTATAAATGATGAAAGGTCCATATGATTAGTTCCGGATTGAGATGATATGAGACAATATCAATCCACGAAGGTTTAATCATTAAATATCCCTAGTCGGAGTATTATCGAGATTGGACATCGATAATGCGTAAAAGACTAGTATTACACTTGTGCACGTTGTGGGAGCATAACGGCATAATTCTCATATATTTGGGTATAGGATACTCATGCAAGTGTAATAGGAGGTTGTGTTTACCGATGGTACGGGAACAGCTTCGCTCTGGATAGACCCCTCGGAATTCCATTGGTATTATGACTATGTGTCTATGGAAGTCCGAATCAGGGTAGGCGTATTTGGTCTTAACCTGATACTTGCACCGCTAATACTTGCGACAATCAATACACTTTGGTGTTGGTCGTCCAAGGCTTTAACAGGTTCTGTGTACGCCTCTTCTGGGTATATTGAGAATCGTAGTGTATTGGGTGTGATGTCAAGACGGAAGTATCACTCCAGTCATAGTGGAGATGATGATCACGTAGGATACGGAACTGGTGCTCTTATGTATTGCAGTCATCAGGATAATATGACTAGGTCATAATTATCCGATTATAGAGACTAGTTACCAGAGATCTGATATATGCTTCGTACGAGGCAGACACAATTCCAGCCCCAGGCCTTGCACGTGACATCTGATACTAGATCGTAATAAGCAATACTACGTATACTACCCCTGATAAAGATCACATATTCCTTTAAGAATATTTCTGGAGAATTGGGTAGGCACGGTGCTTTGCTAGAAGCCAACCATGTCTTGTAAATTAGTAAAATCGTAGTACTAGGTACGTACGTGTTCGGATAGTCCGATGACCGGATTTACTGCCAACATATCTGGGGATCTCATGGGTCGCTTCCCAAAGATTTACCGATGACGTATGATTCGAACATTATTAATCTGGGATTAATTAGATGAGAGAGAAAATTAATATATGATTAATTACGGAGATATTTTATCTGGGATAAAATACTATTTGAAGAGAAGAACGATTAATTTTGAATTAATCGATAAAATAATATATTCAATATATTAAACGAAATTGGATTTCGACGCGGAATTAAAATTAGATTTTAAATCGGGCGAACGAGTTAATTTAGAATTAATTCGCTAGCGACGTGAATATTAATTTTACTAGGCATAATTATTTAATTAAATTTGATTTATTACGTCGCAACGGAAAATTCGGAATTAGCAACCCGACCCCGGACTATTTGCGGGCCCACTCACATTTCGAATTCAAGTGCAGCCCACAAGTCACCTCAAGCGTCAAATCACTAGTCAATCAAGTGATGGATGTCTTGTCACTTTGAGTGATTGACAACTAGTCAATATTCATTGATTGATGGAGGTGGTTGAAGACTTTAAAGTCTTGTACCAAAATTTTGAATTTGGTAATTGTTTTTGTTTTTAGAAAACCTATACACAACTTTCATCCTCTCTCTCTTTCCTTATCCATCATTCATGCCCATTTCAACAAAAATGCTTCTCTCCCAAACTTCTTCCATGGCCGAAAGTTCAAGGAAGGAAATGGTGATTTTTGTGGTAAAAATTACCAAGAGCTAGCACTCTAAAGAATCAATACAAGGTGATAGGGAAACTTTTCCCATGAACTTGGAATCTCATCACAAAGCTTGGAGCTTGAAGACAACTCAAGGAGCACAAGGAGGACCTTGGCCGAGAGCTTCATGGAGCAAGGGCTTGTGTTCATCGCATCCAAAACCGATCAAAGTGAGTATGTTTCCGCCATTCTTCTTTGAGTATTCACATGTTTCTATGCTTGAATTGATCTTGGGACTAACTTAGAAACCCAACAATGGTATCTTGAGCCATTTTGAGCATGAAATATATTTAGGGTAAAATTTGGGTAAATTGGATTTGAGCATGTTTTGACTTAATTACTTGTTTGAGCATGCTTGTATATGGATGACTTGGAGTTGTTTGGGATCAATTTTGTGAAAAATATATTGGATCAATTTTTCCCCAAATGTTTGGCTTGGCCGAAACATATGCTACCCTAAATTCATGGTGATTTTTGTTTTTGAATCATTGGATGAGTTTGAATGACTTGGGAAATGTTGATTTAGGATTTAATTGGATTGAATTCGGAATCGGACATGAAATCCCTAATTTCCGTGAATGATAAAGCATGGAAAATGATTGATTTTTTATTCAATTGTGTTGGACATAAGTTGATCAAGCATGATTAATTATGTAAATTGATGTTTTGGAAATATTAATTTGGTTAATTAATTATGCCTATACACTTTGAATAATTAAATTATGATATTGGAATGTTGTGATTTAATTAATTGGGCCAATTTGGAATTGGGCTTGTAAATGTTGTAATTGGGCTTAATGGGCTTGGTTGGGCCAAGTTTGGTTTAGGCTAATTGGTTGGATCCAATTGGGCCCATAACCATATCCATAAAGTCCAAATATAATTAAATGGACCTTTAATTTTAATTGGGCCAAATTGGCCTAAATTGGTTTCTTGGCAAATAAGGGTGATTCCTTAAATGGGCTTTGGTATTTGGGTTTGACCCATATTGACCAAAAGTCCATACCTTATGAATTAACTAAAAGCCCATTGGACTTTAATTAAATTAACATTGGATGTTAATCGGGCTTTGAGACCCGTAATGATTAGATTTGGAATCTAAGTCGTAAAGGCACATTAAAAAGTGTATTATTTAATTTAGAATTAAATATAGAATTAGTATTAAATACAAATTGAATTGGATTTAATATTTTAGTTTAATATAATTCAAGAATTCGTACTTTGAGTACTTATTCGCAAAACGAGTCAGACTCACGCAAAATCAAATCGTTGTTTGAACATTGGATGGTCATTAATTTCAGATTAATTAATTGGATTAGATTGATTGATAACATGCTTTATGTGAATACATGGATGCGATGTATGAATAATGTATATCAGATGGATATTAGATGGGTCAGGGCAATTTTAGAAATTGTTGTAATAAATTTAGAATTTATTAAATTGGACCTGCGTGTCCAGCCTATTACCTCTTGACTCTTTGTATTTCTCTTCTCACATATTCCCCTCAATGTAAATGAGGTTTCTTTAGAAGTGTTATGTAATCGGGTAGAAGTAATACTTGTGCTAGCGGGAGAGAGGAAAATGAGAGATTTGTTCTAGGAACAATGTGTTTAAATATCCATCCGCATATCATTATTATTTTATTTATACGCACCTTATTATGTTTTTAGAATGCATGTTTAAGGGTGTATGATGATGAGACCTTAACAAAGATAATTAATTGGTTGCCAATTACGCGAAAAAACTTCAACACATATTAAGTGTTTGTCCTTCCATTGAGTGATTCTTACTCAAGATCCAAGATTGGCACTGGTTTGTTGGCCAAAGTCAAGACCTTTGTCCGTCGCGGATGTGTTTGAATCATGAAAGCTTTGTTCCATATCGGTGTTTTGTCCAAGTTGTGATTTGTTGGCCAAAGTCAAGATCATTTCTTGTCCATCGACATCGATTACGAAGCTTTCCAAGGTCAATGGGTTCCGCTTAACTGGGATCATTAAGTTTGTTGTGCCAAAGCCAAGGCTTAGTTGATTCAGAGGAAAAAGGTTAGGAATAATATTGGATATATTAGCATATATAAGATATATGTTTCGGACTTGGATGTCCACCTACTGGATCTAGGAATTGGATAGGATCCAATTGATCTTAGAGATCTACCTATTTAATTATCATACAATTTGTTGGCCAAAGTCAAGATTGTGTGTTATTTAACGGATCATAGCCCACTAGGAAACAAGGTTTCCCGAGTTCTCCACAGAGGATTAGAGGCTCGCCGAAAAATAGTGGGAGACAAGTATTAAATTTGCAATATTCGTTTAATTACTTGCCAATACGCGCTCATTTCAATTTTTTGTCAATATAAATTATATATTAGTTGGACTAATATTTAATCGTTGTTTTAATTAAACAGTTGGACTGTATTCAAACTATTTCAATTAATAGTTGATTTTATAATTGGATTATAGTAATCAATATAATTGAATTTAACCAATTAAATTATAGTTGATCATATAGTTAGACTATAGTAATCATTATAATTATAGTACCTAAAATCGTTGATTAAATAGTTGGACTATTATAATCAAGATAACTGAAAGATTAGTGTTTAAAACATAATCATGGGTGAAAATGTTTTTAAACGGCTTTAATTTTCAAATTGGGAATAAAATCTCATGATAGTCCCGGAGACCGAGAAGTTACTTTATTTGATAGAGTGACGTCTCGAGCCTAACCCGGAGTTGAGCAAATAGTAGAACATGATATTTGGAATATTCATGTGATGATAACTTTAGTGCTTAATCCGTCATGCTTGCCGCAAGACTACTTAATTTCTTAGTCAGAACCAAGGATTAGATCCTTATAGTATGATATTGAAATTGAAGGATCTTCATAGATCTATCTTTAGATCTTAGAAGTACAAATTGCAATAGAATACTCTTGGAGAGTTAATGGCTATCCTCAATGAGACAAAGCCAGAGTTTGCAATAGGGCAAATAGCGCAAGGCGCATCTTACTTCGACATCTCAGTTGGTCAAAGCTTGGCTAAAGGCTTCTGGGGTGTGGAAAAAGGGGCGAAGGCAAAATCATTATAATCTTCTTGGAAGAAAAATGACATATCCCAAGATGTCTGCCTAAAATGTGGCAAACGGGGTCACTGGAAGCGTGACTGCCGTATGGACAAGGCAGACATGAAGGTAGAGAATAGGGGAAAGGCTCCGACTTCAAATATGTTTGTCATAAACATGTTCACTACTAGTATTAAAATTGGATTTTAGATGCTCGATGTGGTACATAAATATGTACTGGTGTGCAGAATCTGCTGATAAGCAGGATACTGACTTCAATTGAGATTTATCTGCGAGTCGGAAACGGGACGAGAGTCGCTGTTTTAACCGTAGATACCTAAAGTTTAGGAACTACCCTTCAGGTGTGTACTTAAATTAGGAAACTGTTACAATTTAACTGGTTTGACTAGAAACATTATCTCCATATCAGAGTATAATCCATTGCGGATATACCTTTATATTCTAGAACACTAAAGTGTTTTATTTTATAAAGATGATATTGAGATAAACACATTGGATGTGAATAACAGTATTTATATTTTGAATATAAACAAAATCTCAAACATATGATATGACAAACAAAAAGCTCAAACTGAGTAAATCAGTTGAGACTTATATGTGGCATTGTTGTCTGGGACACAATTAAACAAGACTCGTATATCCACACTTTTGAAGAGTGGATACTAGGATGGATTTGATTCTATTCAAATGATGTCTACGAATCTAGTTTATTAGGAAAAGTGCCTAAAATACTTTTTACTTGGTAAAAGTGCAAATGCCATCGATCTGTTAGCCCTCGTTCATAGTGACGTAAGTGGGCCCATGTCTAGCTAGGCTAGAGATGGATATGAATACTTCGAAACCTTTACGGATGTGGCATCACGTTATGGTTATGTGTTTCTCGTGAAACACGGATCAGAAACTTTTGATGAATTCAAAGAGTTTCGACACGAAGTAGATAAACAGATTGGCTATAGTATTAAAGCCGTCATGGTTAGACCATGATGGAAGATACTTAAGCAATAAGTTTCTCAGATACGTGAAAAAGTATAGTATTCTTTCAATGAGGACTCTTCCCGGAACACGTCAATTTGACGGTGTGTCCGAACTGAGAAACCGAATTTTGTTGGACATGATAAGGTTAATCATAAGTCGCTCTGAGCTACCATTTCCTTCAAAGGATACTCATTAATCAGTGCAAAACTTATTTTGAATAAGGTTCCATAAAAATCTGTTAGACAGACTTCATATTAGATATGAACATGAAAGAAAATGGGTTTTCTCATTCCTGTAGATTTGGAAATGTTGGGCATACGTTTGGATGATACCAAACTATAACCCAAATCGGATAAGTGCCTAAGTTGTAGGTTATCCTAGGGTAACCAAAGTATAGTACTTATACAACTCACATGAGAACAATTTAATTATTGTTCACCATGCGGTTTTTCTAACAGGAATACCGATATGCAGTGGTAAGTGGGAGGAAAGTAAAACACGATGAAAACCGGAGTAATACTATTCCAGGCACCGATTCCTAATGGAACACAAACAGTTCATCAAGGATGAAACTATACCATAATCTTCAAATACACAAGAACCGCGTAAGTCGGAGAGAGTCAGAAAGCAACCTGGGAGGTATTGGTTTCTGATCTCACCTCATAAATATGTCAATCTTATTGAGGAATACGAACTCACTACGTATGAGGAAGTGATACAAGGTATCGACTCCCTATTATGGCAAAGTGCCATGTAGTCCGAAATGGATTCCTTGTATACCAACCAAGTTTAGACACTGGTTGATGTACCAAAAGGCAATGTGCCTATTGGTACTATATAAGTCTTCAAGGAAGACAAACATGGATGGCAACATACCAACGTACTAAGCTAGGCTTGTAGCGAAAAGGTATCGTTATCAACATTGTGTCGATTACGACGAAACCTTTTACTCGTTGCCATGGTTAAATCCATTTGGATAATGGTTGCTAATGCTGCATGTTTCATTCATGAAATATGGCAGCTGAACGTCAAAATCGCTTTCCTTAAATGGAAACCTTTTGGAGGATGTTTACAACATCCTGACGGTTTTGTCATACCAAAACGAGCAAACAAGGTTTGCAAGTTAATTCGATCCATTTATGGATTGAAGCAAGCATTGCGTTCTTGGAATTATCGTATTGATGTAATCATAATGGTATATGATTTAATTCAAAACGAAAATGATTCTTGTGTATATAAGAAGGTTAGTGGGAGCGCACTGACAATGAATGTTGTAAGTAATGATGACATGTCATTTCTTGGAAATGATATTCCCATAATACAGTCGGTGAAAGCTTGGCTTTCATGAAAATTCTCCTTAGAATTCTTGGGAGAGACAACCTTTATTCTAGGAATAAAGATCTACTGGGATAGATCTAAAGGTTGTTGGCACTCTCCGAGAACTCGTACATTGAAATAAATGTACGCGACCTGGTGTCTCATATGCTTTGAGCATATGGAGTCACAATCAGGCCAATCCAAGTGATAGTCACTGGATTGATGTTAAGAACATCATTTAGTATCTTAGATGAACTAAGGATGCTTTCTTACACTATGGAGAAAGAGAACTTGAAGTGACTGGGATCACCTCTGTAAGTTTTCTAACCGATAAAAATGACTATAAGTCGTAACAAAGGTACTATACAGTTTGAATAACGAAACAGTGAGCTGTAAATCTTCCATGCAAGATACTGTAACTGAATAAACAACAAAAGTGGATTATTACTGCACTTGAGGCAGCAATAGAAGCCTTTTGGATCGATAATAATCCTAATCAGATTATGAGTAGTTCTATTAGCAACTGACCTAGGCTATAACACAGGCTAAAGAATTAATGGTCTCATCAACGATCCAGATATACTTCAAATATTCATCTGATTCGTTCGGATCATACATCGTGGCGATGTGATGATCGTATAAATCACATCAGATGAAAACCACCGTAAATCCACTGACGAAACCTTTTTCTCAGCAGAAGTTTGAGCGAACCGTATATAGTTCGGGTGTAGGACACTTGAGTGATTGGCTATAGGCCAAGTGGGAGATTGTTGGACATTTATGACCCATAGCATCACTATTTGTACAGATCATGGTGTTGTTGTACAAATTAACTATGTGACAAAGAAAATTGCCATTTTATCATTTGTAATTGGATTACCTAGATGCATAAATGATGAAAGGTCCATATGATTAGTTCCGAATTGAGATGTTATGAGACAGTATCAATCCATGAAGTTTTAATCATTAAATATCCATAGTCGGAGTATTATCGAGATTGGACATCGATAATGCGTAAAAGACTAGTATTACACTTGTGCACGTTGTGGGAGCATAACAGCATAGTTCTCATATATTTGGGTATATGATACTCATGCAAGTGTAATAGGAGGTTGTGTTTATCGATGGTACGGGAACAGCTTCGCTCTGGATAGACCCCTCAGAATTCCATTGGTAGTATGACTGTGTCTATGGAAGTCCGAATCAGGGTAGGTGTATTTGGTCTTAACCTGAGACTTGCACCGCTAATACTTGCGACAATCAATATACATTGGTTTTGGTCATCCAGGGCTTTAACAGGTTCTGTGTACGCCTCTTCTGGGTATATTGAGAATCGTAGTGTATTGGGTGTGATGTCAAGACGGAAGTATCACTCCAGTCATAGTGGAGATGATGATCACGTAGGATACGAAACTGGTGCTCTTATATACTGCAGTCATCGGGATAATATGACTAGGTCATGATTATCCGATTATAGAGACTAGTTACCAGAGATCTGATATATGCTTCGTACGGGGCAGACACAATTCCAGCCCCAGGCCTTGCACGTGACATCTGATACTGGATCGTAATACGCAATACTACGTATACTACACCTCATAAAGATCACATATTCCTTTAAGAATATTTCTGGAGAATTGGGTAGGCACGGTGCTTTGCTAGAAGCCAACCATGTCTTGTAAATCGGTAAAAACGTAGTACTAGGTACGTACGTATTCGGATAGTCCGACGACCGGATTTACTGCCAACATATCCGGGGATCTCATGGGTCGCTTCCAGAAGATTCACCGATGACGTATTATTCGAACATTATTAATCTGGGATTAATTAGATGAGAGAGAAAATTAATCTATGATTAATTACGGAGATATTTTATCTGGGATAAAATACTATTTGAAGAGAGAGAACGATTAATTTGGAATTAATCGATAAAATAATATATTCAAATATTAAATGAAATTGGATTTCGACGCGGAATTAAAATTAGATTTTAATTCGGGCGAACGAGTTAATTTATAATTAATTCGCTAGCGACGTGAATAGTAATTTTACTAGGCATAATTATTTAATTAAATTTGATTTAATTACGTCGCA
The DNA here is from genome assembly GCA_019454045.1 of Zanthoxylum bungeanum. Taxonomy (NCBI): domain Eukaryota; kingdom Viridiplantae; phylum Streptophyta; class Magnoliopsida; order Sapindales; family Rutaceae; genus Zanthoxylum; species Zanthoxylum bungeanum. The sequence continues at coordinate 28,998 of SKCR01024875.1, read as the reverse complement.
ACGGAAAATTCGTTAATTCAGAATTAGCGAACCCGAGCCCGGGAGTGTTTGCGGGCCCACTCGCATTTCGAATTCAAGTGCGGCCCACAAGTCACATCAAGCGTCAAATCACTAGTCAATCAAATGATGGATGTCTTGTCACTTTGAGTGATTGACAACCAGTCACTATTAATTGATTGATGGAGGTGGTTGAAGACTTTAAAGTCTTGTACCAAAATTTTGAATTTCGATAATTGTTTTTGTTCTTGTAAAACATATACACAACTTTCATCCTATCTCTCTTTCCTTATCCATCATTCACGCCCATTTCAACGAAAATGCTTCTCTCCCAAACTTTTTCCATGGCCGAAAGTTCAAGGAAGGAAATGGTGATCTTTGTGGCAAAAATTACCAAGAGCTAGCACTCTAAATAATCAATACAAGTTGATAGGGAAGTTTTCCCATGAGCTTGGAATCTCATCACAAAGCTTGGAGCTTGAAGACAACTCAAGGAGCACAAGGAGGACCTTGGCCGAGAGCTTCATGGAGCAAGGGCTTGTGTTCATCGCATCCAAAACCGATCAAAGTGAGTATGTTTCTGCCATTCTTCTTTGAGTATTCACATGTTTCTATGCTTGAATTGATCTTGGGACTAACCTAGAAACCCAACAACGTCCCTAGGATAAAACAACCCAGAAAATTTTCTGACTCGATCGGTTAGCACAAACACGGATCGGAATTCTCACACCCAATACAAAAAAAAAATGCTCAGAATCTGAGATCACTTAAAAACACTGAGGTTGTTGGCTTCAGTAAATAATAATTGCTCCCGGGAAATGGTTTCGTAAAATGGTTTCTCTTTGTCACTGTTGTTTCTAACGGAAATTTTGCTCTCGGTTTCTTTTCTATTTTTTTCTGTCTCCTTTCAACCCAAAAATATTATGTATATATAAGAAATATTTTGGAACGTGTGTAATAAATTTTCCAGTTTTTTGATATTCAATTTTTAAATGTTGGACAGTAAATAGAAAATCAAAAAACGTTTACACTTTAATTTTTCGTTTTACATTTAATTAAAACAAACAATAACAACAAAAACGTGTTAAAATTAAAAAAAATGAATGAAAAAATTGTTACATGTTACAGTAAATTAAAGGGCAAAACTGTTATAGTTTCTTTTATTATTTTTGGAAAAACAATTTAAATGTATTTTCTCCAAAAATAATATATATACACCTGCAGTCATCCCGAACCGACCAACCGACGACGGCGGCGACCGAAGGGGCTTTTTCAATAAGGCTCGCGCGGGGGCCTTTTTTTTTGTTTAAGGGCTGCTCGCCTTTTTGAATAGAAGGAAGTGGGATAGCGGAGGTGGTGATTTCGGTAAACCAATGCATGAGCTGAGGCTCCCCCATGTCCCGCCGACCCTCCGAAAAAGTAAGGTCGTAAAACGGGGAGGCAGAAGCAAGCAGAAGCAGAGTCAAAGGCGGGTCAAACTCACATAAGCGGAGGGATTCATGAAAAGCGAGAAGCCGCGCCGTGGGGGACTGACCAACTATGAATAGATCTTACTTTCGGGGAAGAGTAGGAACATCTATTAGTGCGTGTGTGTGTGGAGAACCAACTTTGGCCTAGCTCTTCAGCTTTCCACAAAGTGGGTACCTCTTGGGGCCTAAACTCACTTCACAACTTAACACCTTATTAACAAACGTTTGGTGTTGTGTCTTTCCATTATGGGATGAGGCACCAAAACTAAAGTATAGCTCTTTAACAAAATAAAACTTGTAACATCTCTATACAAAAAAAACTTGTAACTCCCCGATTAATTTTGTAAAAACTTTTTCAAAATCAAAACAAGTAACTCTCCCTTATTAAATTCACATTTGCAACATTTATGTTGAAGGGTTAATTACAAATCTCCTCAGTGTCAGTCACTTTTGTGATACTGGATTATAGGTCCGCTTTTAGAAGAAAATATGTTATATGTACAATATTCAAGGTGAATGTATGATAAATCTGCTATAGGATTTTTGTTGGTCAGTCTGCTATGTGTAATGCTGCTTTGATATATGAGATTGACTTGTGGCATCAAAGGTTAGGACACGTCAATTATAACGACTTATCTAAAGTGTCTAAAAAGAATCTCATTACTGGTCTTTATAAATTAGGTAAGAAAGATGACTTCATGTGTGGACCATTTCACTTAGGAAAGCAAACTAAAGTGAAACATACCCATGTATCTCACATTCTCACCAAAAGGCCATTAGAACTTCTACATATAGATCTTATGGGACCATTCAAGACTGAAAGCTTGGGGGGCAAAAAGTATATTTTGGTTGTGGTTGATGACTTCTCAAGATACACTTGGGTAGACCTTCTTAGGGAAAAATTTGAAGCTACTGAACTCATTCAAATCTTATGCAAATGATTGATGACCAAGAAGGATTTGACCATTACTATGATTAGTTTCAAAACTCTAATCTAGAATCTTTTTGTGCGAACAAGGGCATAAAGCAGGAGTTCTCTGCCCCTATCATTCCAAGTAGAATGCAGTAGTTGAGAGGAAAAACAGAGTTATTCAGGAAATGGCTGGTGTCATGATTCACAACAAAATGATCACCTTGTTTTTTGGGGAGAAGCTGTGTGCACAGCGTGTCAAGTTATTAATAGAGTTTTCCTTAGACCTGGAACTAAAAAGACTTCTTATGAAATATGGAAGGGTAAGAAACTTGTCAAATATTTCAGGGTTTTTGGTAGCACTTGCTACATTATGAGACACAGAGAGAATCTCGCAAAGTTTGATGCCAAAAGTGATGAATGCATGTTTCTAGGAAACTCTCACAATAATAAAGCCTATGAGTATACAATAAACATACTCTTACAGTTATGGAAATTATCAATATGATAGTGGATGATGTTAGCTATGGACCTAGTGCTGGGGGGAGCCGGTCCCTATTGTTGAAAGTGATGAAGAATCTGATAAGGTAGGAAAACCAAACAACCTAGTTAAATATGACCATCCTAATGATTTTACGCCCTCTATAAGTGATAAACCACATGAGCTTGTCCCATCATCTCGTGTCAAAATGCATCACCCAAAAGAGAATGTTCTTGGTGATGTCACAAAGGGGTTGAGACTACGTGTAAGGTTAGTTAATCAACTATCATTTGCTTGTTATGTGTCTCAGATTGAACCTAAAAGGGTTGACGAGGCTCCTTTGATGAGTGTTGGGTAAATGATATTCATGAAGAATTAAATCAATTCACTCGTAATGATGTCTGGTATCTTGTTCATAGACCAAAGAACACAAATGTGATTGGGACCAACTGGATCTTCAAAGACAAGACTGATGAACATGATATCATAACAAGAAACAAGGCTAGGCTAGTGGCCCCAAGATATACCCAAGTAGAAGGAATAGACTATAATGAGACATTTGCTCTAGTGGCTAAATTTGAATCCATTCGTATTCTTCTGGCATTAGCATGTAGTATGAGATTCAAGCTATTCCAAATGGATGTCAAAAGTGCCTTCTTGAATGGTATTTTATAAGAATAAATATATATAGAGCAACCCAAAGCTTTTGTGGATATTAATCATCCAGATTATGTCTACAGGTTGAAGAAAGCCTTGTATGGTATCAAAGAAACACTTAGAGCTTGGTATGATAGACTCACCTCTTATCTTTAAAACCATGGCTACTCTCGATGGGGAGTTGACAGAACTATGTTTATCAAAAAGGTCAATGGCATCATTACTATTGCTCAAGTACATGTCAATGACATTGTCTTCGGTTCACCTTGTGACTCTCATGCTCATGAGTTTGCAGATACAATGACACATGAATTTTAGATGAGAATGATATGAGAGCTCAATTACTTCCTTGGGATCCAAGTTAAGCAACTTGGAAAATAGATGTTTGTCTCCCAATCAAAGTATGCTATGGGAAAGAGTGTGGATCATACACTGACCGGGGTATGATAGGTAGCTTGTTGTATTTAACAGCAAGTAAACCTAACATTGTCTTTAGTGTGGGAGTTTATGCACGATTTCTAGCAAACCCTAAGGAATCTCACTTGAATGATGTTAAATGTATCATTCGCTACCCTCATGGCACTGTAGAGTATGTTTTAATGTATAATGAGAACTGCAATACTGTCCTCGTTGGATACTCAGATGCTGATTGGGCTGGTTGCGCAGAAGATAAAAATAGCACCACTGATGGATGCTTCTACATTTGTACAAATCTTGTAGCATAGATGAGCAAGAAGCAGAATGTCGTATCATTGTCAACGACCAAAGCATAATACTGGCTGCTGGGAGCTGTTGCACTCAATTGCTCTGGATGAAGCAAATGTTAAATGACTATGGGATTACCCAAGACACTATGACAATTTTTTACGATAATTCTAGTGCCATAAATATATCCAAAAATCCAGTTCAATATTCTCGCACTAAACACATTGACATTCATCATCACTTCATTCATGAACTGGTTGAATCTAAGGTCGTCTCCCTTGAGTATCTTCCTATCGAAAACCAACTAGTTGACCTCATCACCAAGCCACTTGACAATCTTCGATTTGAATCCCTTCAAGTAGCCATATGGATGTGCACTTCTCTGTAATTTTCTGCCTCTCATGTGTGTGAGTGAGTGTGTGTGTTTCCTGAGTCTCTACATGTTATTCTTATGTGAGTTTATTTAAAAAATAATAATTCACACTAAAAACACCTCTTCTCTATCTGACTCATGTGATCCCGATCTAACAGATTGGTGTTTTACATGATTCTCAATCATGTGAGTTGGTGTGCATCTATGGTGTTTGTTATATCTTAGTGTTGTTGGTGTTTGGCATATACCACCCACTGTTTTTGTTCTTCTATCAAAACTTGGTCGCATGTATGGTGTTTTGGATTGGAAGTCTGTAACTCTCTTTTCTAGGGCCTTCGTTTGGTATGACCTTTGACTATTCGACCTTGCGCTACCTCTTCAGTTTGCATATTCATAAAAAAAACCAAAAAAACAAAAAAATTGACGTGATTCTTAAAAACCTCATGTGCTTCAGTGAAAGTAGGGATGGCAAATAGATCCGGATCCGGCCCGGGTCCGCATGGATCCGGAAGACCCGGATCCGGTTAGACCCGGATCCGCTAAAAAATTTGCGGATCCGGGTCTTATTTTAGAGGACCCGCATCATACCGGGTCCGGATAATTCCGGACCCGGTTAAAAAAAACAGTGGGCAGTTGAGAAAAAAAAATTAATATCCAAAATTTTCAATTCCCGATTGTAAATTCCTGGACCCGATCCAAACTCAATATATTATTTCAGTTAAAATAATAGATACCAAATAGTCTGAGAAATCAAAACGTAGTAACATATGCAAAAAATTTAAAAAGAAAAAAAAAAAAAATAAGCATGCCACTGTTAAAAAAAAAACAGTGGGCAGTTGCGGATCCCGGGTCCATTCCGGGTATACCCGGGTCCGGACCCGGAAGTGATTAACCGGGTCCATATCCGGACCCGGGTCCGCCGAATTGCTTGCGGATCCGGAAATTGCCATCCTTAAGTGAAAGTATCAAAAGAAACGAAAAAACCCTTCACTCGAAAGAGGTATGTGAACATGATCTCGAATTTAAGAGGGGTCAATAGCACAATTTATTTTGGTCCTAGTGGCGTTGGGTTTGACAACCACTCTACGAGTCAGTAAATTCTTGAGTTCGGGCTTTGTGTTAGTACATAATTCAACCCATAAATTCATATCTTAAGTTTCATCTTGCTGAGCATAATTTTTTCACGCCAAACCAAGTTATACTTAGATATTAATATTCAATGCATTCGTACCTCAATGCATAAGTGTGGGTGACGTGTTTCCCCTTTCCGCTACTCTCTGGGTATCATTGGGTTGTGTACATTGTTTGAATCGTGTTAGGGTTTTGTCTGGTTTCTCATTCAATCATTGCCTTCCAAACTATTTATGTTCGACTTACGTGCGTTTTCCCGTTCAAACGTATTCTTCCAGAACATGTTCGTTCGAGTTTCATTTTTTCCCGTTCGAACGCATTTTGGCAGAGACCTAGCATTCGACCAGTGTTCGACTTACGTTCGAACACCACCTGGGCATTTATCTTCAAACCTAATTTTTTTTACGTTCCCCACGTCTCTCTCTCTCTGCCTCAATTCACCTCTCATGTTCCTTTCGTTTCCAGCACGTTTCTGGTGCACTGTCTTCATCATCTTCGTCTATTTCGAAATCCTCACCCTTTCAAAGGTAATTCCTCATCTTTATTTCTCATTTTAGGGATTTCAAATATCCTATTAGGGATTTCAATTTTTCTTTTCGGGATTTCATATCTAAGGTGTGTGGGAAATTATCTTTGTGTATTTTTATGTATCATATGTATTTATCATTTCTATTTTGGAGATTACATGTCTCATGCTTGGTTTTTTCTAATTTTGGAATCGCCGTCGTCGAACGCCTATGAACATCGTTCGAATGCCCAGCGCATAAAAGTGTCGGGTTGATGCTCGGAGTGTCAATCCAGATCATATTTATGTTTGATTCATGAATACGAACAATTTCTTTTTCCATAATATTACTTATTTACGGTAGCACCTCTTGTCTTTTATATACATATTCGTTATAATATCGATTAGATTGAAACTAAACCTTATTTAGTGATATGTATATATATATTAAACAAAGATCCCATGATTTACAACGTAGTGCGCAGTTACAACTTAGTTTTTAATTGACATTTGGAAGTGTCACTATAAGTTGTATATTCTCAAATAAAATTTCTGGTCAAGATTTACTAATACGGATCGGTTAGTAAAATCCGATGAGATCAGTACACGTCGTATATCGGAACTTGGTCCGATGGTTTATCCCAATGAACTATGAGTCTCGAGAGACTCGTATAGATGTATAGGTGTTTATTTGATAAACACTGAATGACTCACCAGAGATTTTCTAATAGATGGTACACCAACGCCAATAGGAATCTTCTCGGGTTAAGTAGCATAGTGATCATTTGACTTGAGATACCACTGTGGATGTATGAGGTATCCTTCAGACTTTGATGGCAGTCACGTCACCGACCTATTTAGGTCAGACCTCCGCCTGTTCATTGGGTGTGGACTGATCCTCAGGATATCATGTGTGTATCAAGATAGGATCCGTCAGTTCTGTGTACAGAGCATAGCTATTCAATAGGGAATTAGTAATCTGTTGAATCCATGGGCTCATGGTACACTGTAGAAGTAAGTTCTGGGTGTTATTTAAGAGATTGCTAATAGATATGTCGACGGGATTATACCTATAAAGATTTGACATTTTTATCTACATTTCTGGGATAATCCGGATACCTATGACGGAGGGATTATACGTATGCGATGACCTCAACCTGTATGGTTCAGCAAGTTTATCCATGGTCGTCATAATTTACGGGTGGGTAAATTATGGACACGAAATAGGATTTCGAGACGGATATGCCTGAACCTAGAGAGTCTCACTAATGAAATATACTCATATAGCACTAGAACAACATTTATAAATAATATTGATTATTTATAAATCGTTTAATAGTTAAACAAAAAGATACATGCTTAAGGTTTTTTCGGTCACTTCCTAATTAATATGTATTTGGATTTGATATATGATTTTATTTAATACATATTAATTAATGGTCAAATAAGATATTTGACATATATCGTTAATATATGTATTTGGATTATTTAAAGTAAATATGATACATATAGTTGGATATTTATATTTAGGTAATCATTTAATTATTTAATTGTTAAATAATTAAAATAATTGAAATATAAATATCTATAGATATGATTATGTTAAAAAGTGGATCAATTTGATTGGTTTTACTTTTTCAACATATTTTAAGTTGTAGTAGACAACTTGAACAAGTAACTTAAGCCCTTATTTATTAATATAAAATTGAAATAATTTTAACATTTTGTGCCTAAGGTTTTCGGCTTTAGTGTGGAGGATATATAAAGTTTTGTTTCATTTTATTCTTTGATAAGTTGAAGCCTCCAAAGTTTACAAAGAGAGAGAGTTGTGAGAAAAATAGAAGAGTTAAGAAGAAATCAAAGAAATTTAGAGATTAGTAGGTAATTTCTAACTTTCTTTGTATAGAAAAATATTTCTATGGTTCTTAGTTATAACATATGATGTGTACATGTTTCTCTACTCTCTTGTTTTTGTAATAAGATGTTTGGAAGTTTGGGTGAAAGATATATGCATGTATGTTAATTTAAGTAACCTTATTAAAGGTTAATAAGCACACTTTTGGTCATTAGATGACTTGGTTTCCATTCTAGAGTTGTTAGGTCACTCAATGATGACCTATAATTGTTCTTGAGTTGTTTCAAAGTGGTGAGACTTGTTTGGTGTTGTAGAGATTTGATTAAAGTGTTGGATTGCGTTAATTTTGGTTAATTTGAATAATTGAAAAATTAGGGTTTCTAACCTAAACCAAAATTGGGGCTTTTCATATATATATATATTGTATTTTGATATATATAAGATATACAAATTATTTTGATACTGATTGGAAATCATATAAGCTTGTTTTGACAAGATTGGACAAAAATGATCAAAATGTAAGGTTTTGGGTATTTTCGGCAATTGCAAGAAAATAATGATTTTCGGTTTTGAGTTGTATTTTGATGTATATGAGATGTACAAATCATTTTGGGGTTGATTCGAAATCATCTAAGCTTGTTTTGACAAGATTGTACCAAAATAATCAAAATACAAAGTTTATGGGCTATTCGGCAATTTGAAGAAAATATAGATTTTCAGTTGCTATATGTATTTTGATGTATATGACATGTCTAAATCATTTTGGTAGTGATTTGGAATCACCTAAATTTGTATTTGACAAATTAAGGCTAAAATGATCAAAATGCAAACCTTTGGGGGTCTCACGGTAATTAGTAGAAATTCTAATTTTTGGGTAAAAACTGAAATTCTTAAGTATTGAGTAATGAGTAATTAGAATAAATTAGTTTATTTTAATTACCCAAGAAAAATTATTGAAATCGGAAAAAATTTATTTTTCCGCGTTCCACTGCCTTACTCGAGAATCCCTTTAAAATCCCAAAAAAATTGGTATCAGAGCAGGTCTAATCTTTACTTTATGCATACATGTGTTATTTAATTTGATTATATAAGGTGTATGACACTTTGAGGAAAATCCATGTTAAATAAGGCATTAAAGTGACTTATATTAGGAATATTTATTTCTTAGTCCGCCTTGTCAATACATATGTAAATTTTTTCCTGATGCTATAGTTGTATCGTGCCAAAGCTGTGCAGTTATGGCTGATAATAGTTCATTTGTGTCGGTAAAACTTATATGATAAGAGACAAATTCAAGTGAATGTGGATTCCTAAACGTGCCAAAGTTGTCAGGACTACATCAGTAGCTTGAGTTTGTCATTGACAAGTGAAGTCTTGATACACCTCATGTGAACGTGCCAAAGCTGTCACAATGAGAAACGGTCAAGACAAAAAAAAATCAGAAGTCACAGTGAATGTGATTGACAATGAGTTGTCTACCTATGAATATACGTAGGCGAGAACGTGCCAAAGCTGTGAGTCGAAATATATTCATGGGGTCCACTTCTCACTATGGAATTTAATTTAATTATTGCATTCCCGTATTCCATTGGGGATTATGGTATTACGTAAAGTAGTGGGAGGCACTGCTGGGTCAAAAATCCATAACTAAGGCAGTGTGTAATATTATGAAAATTGTCGCTTATGTTTTCTTTATTCCATTGTGTATACAGAATTAAACTTCTAATCCACTGCATGCATATTATTTATATATGTTTTCTGACCTGACTTATGGTTTCAGTTTTCTAGAATATGTTCTAGATATCAATAGACATGGATATAATTAGATTAGTCTAAATCATAGGGAACTGTTGTTCCAATTTTCTTGGAAAATCAAGATGGTTAGTGACTTAGTTACTAAGTCACGATAGGTAATCTAAAAAGATATATGTTTTAGGATATAATTCTCTAGAGAAAATAGTTTCTTGTGTAGTAAAGATTGACATGAATTGGTTCATGTCTCGAGATTCTTTACTGGCATTAAGAAAACCTCATTAAGTATTTGTTTATCTGATAATGACGTTTCTTGGCTTTAGTGAGCCTTAGAGGTAATGTGTCTGACATTGTTTGCTAATTAATTATTTACAATTGTTGTGAATAGTTGAAGGCAAATCATAAAGCTGAAGAAATAAGATATGTATAGTTGTATGTAGAAAATATCGATTCTCACAACACGATAACTATAGGTATTAAATACTAGATCTCTCATCTAGTTATTTAAAATATTGTTTAATAATTGTTTTGATATTTGATATTGGAACTTGCGACAATTTGATGGTTACTTGTTCTTTATAAACATTTGTTGCATATTTTAACACGAATAGTAATGTCACTAATCTTGAGATAAAACATTAAAAAAAGTATTCGGTTAAATAAATGACTTGGAATAATTCTTTATGAGATTTTATCACTTAAGCATTAGATGCTTATTCTGTATGGTAAATGATAGTCTGATATGAGATCACACCACATATCATTTTCTATTTAAAGAATATTATATTCGGTAATGTGATTAAATCTCATTTAACCAATGATTGTCATTGGAGCATAAGATTTATTAAACTGATATATTAGATGTATGAAGTTTAATGAATTGTAAATTGCTTAAAGTAGTTTTCTTTACTTTGTAACTTAGTTAATGAGTTGTCATGACTTAGTTACATGTTTCTGAAGAAACGCGGATAGAATATTTTGACTAGTTCAAAGACATTCTATCTGAAGTTTTGAAAATTGTATCTTTAAAATTTATTGTGAGTCTTTGAATTATTCAAAGATGTTTGATACGATCAAATATATGAATTTATGGCAATTAGTTCTAAGATTATTTAATGAATATGATTCTTACTCAATATTATTCTTCTACAATTCCATCGTGATGGAATTGGTTAGTGGGAGGAATCAAATCTTATATGATTTGATTCGTTTCATATTGAGTGTTACCGAATCAGTTTCAATACTCTTGGGAATATTCTCTAGTAACAGTTATTCATCCTTTTAATTAAGGTTCCATTAGTTTTTACAGTTACGTATATGATATATATAAGTATAAAATTCGAATCTTGAAAAGTTTGTGATTTGAATATTTCTTTTGTATAATGGTTATATAACTGAAAGTACTCGCGCCTCGATGGTACAAGTTAAAAGTTTATCATTTATTCTATTTAATAGAATATTATATTCTATTTGATATAGTATCTTTTCTACGATCCCGAGTAATAAAAATTATTTTATTACTTAGTATGTAACATCGGATGTTGACCATTGTAGAAAAGACTTGACTTATTGAAGTCAAATGTGAGAGTGATAAGCTATAAATGGAACTAAAGAATTAATAAGATGAAATGACCCTAAGATATCTTCCGTATAAGTTGAATAGGATGTCAGAATCATTTATGAAGTATTTGATACTTAATGGTTCTGCTGTTTTCTTATTGAAAAAAATTATCCTATAACTTATAGTGAGAGCGATATTTGATATCGATTCCAGAATTTAGATTAGACCATGGATCTAAAATTTTTCAAAGCTTACTACGATTAAGTTTTGAACTTGATTGAGCTTTCTTTATGAATCATTCATAAAATGTGCAAATGGTTTGCGCAGTAAAAGCATATTGAGTTTATTAAAGTTTGGATCTTTAAAGTATGACACTGAGGAATGTTATACTCAGTAATCTAACGTAGATTATAAGGAGACTTGTCTCTAGTCATACTAAATAAACAATTAAAGATATGTTGGTTAATGTTAATATTAAACTGTATATTTTAGCTAGAAATGCAAAATGGCGTTTCTGAATGGTTTCTTCGGATAAGAGATCCATTGTGATTTCATTGTTTGAAAAGTTCATTCTGGAATGGCCTGGAGTTTGTATTATGCTAAGATCGTAGTTTGAAATATTAGCTTATAGATTCTATTGTAGACTCATATGAGCTTTCTGGTAATCTGTGTTCTCTAATTTTGATATCAATCAGATTGTCTGATTTTATCAAAGCATAGAGAATACATATGTGATTGTAGGGTTAGTGGGAGCTTACAAATTTCTTTCTAATGTTATATATCCTAACGACATTATCATTATTAATGTAATAATGAGATGTTTGTGAGGTCAAAGGTCTATCTAAGTCTTCTTTTCTCTGTGAAAGCAGTCAGAGTAGTCTTTATTATATTCGATATAAATTTTTATATATGATATAAAATTAAGAGACTTTTGAGATACTCTAATTACTCGTGCATTAGATATGATCTAATAAAGAACACAACAAAACTATTTGTGTGACAGTTACTATGAATATTTGCCAGTTAGTATAATTGTTTGACAGTTAGTGTGTCTTTTATATATTGTATTCATCTTTCGTAATGATGATTCCTTAGTCGAAATAGAAATTGATTAGAATTTTAATCAATCTTATGCATCATAGGATGATGGCATAATAAATATTATATCATGTATGATTAAAAGATATCAATTTAATCGTAATTGTTGCAAACTATTTTAATATGCTATTGACCATAGGATGTGTCTTGAAACATGTTCTTTGTTTTCTTTGAGATATTAAGAACGAGTTTCTCATTCATGGAGAATATAGTCTGTAATCATTAGGGTCGGATGTAACATCCCCAATCCGGGAGATGCTACCGGCATGGAATAGGCCGTATTATTCCATTGAGCCTCTGACTATCGTCTGTAATCATTTTAACTGAACTAATCTCAAATGACTTTCTCATGCATATGGACCATTGCCTCGACTCAACAACATGAAATGCATCTAAAATACTCATATAGTGTACTCATTAGTACTACACATCACAACTACGAAAATAAACACATTAGCACATTTCAATAACTTATTCAATACAGTGCATGACATACATCTTTTACTTTGACACTGACAAAACTGAAACTCTATACACACTATGGTGGACTGTGACCCTCTAGTGACTTCCATCAAGATCCATCCTCCCGAGCTCATCCTCCATGATCCCGCAAAACAAAACACTGGGAGGGCTTTAGATCATTTGAACGATCTAAGCGGTGGACGATTTAAAATGAAAACTGAAATACTATTATGGAAATGTTCGGTTCTAAAATCAAAATTCAAGAAATAACTTTATATGAAAACTCTTTTCTTGTCTGAAACTCTGAATTCTTTTCTGAAAAATTTCGTCTGAATTCTCTTTGTAAAACTTATCTTCTCTGAAAGTCTCTTATAAAACTATTTTTTCTGAAAAACTTTCCTTTCTATAAATCTTTTCTGAAATCTGTATCTGAAACTATTTCTGAAATCTGTATCTGAAAATTATTTCTGAAAACTAGTCTATGTCTCTAAAAACCTGACGTATGGGGACGTTACGTGTTGTTGTCCCCCATACGCCTAACTAGAGAGAGTGAAGTGCAAATTCGTGACTTTGGGGTGTTATTTATCGCTGTCCCCCAAAGCATACCATTCTTGTCCCTGAAACTAGTGGTCATGGGGCATTATGTATCGTCATCCCCCAAGCCACTGAACTAGAACTGGGGGTGCAGATCTATGCTACCCTCCAAGCTCTGAAACTGGGATATAGGGGCATCTGTCATCCCTAGTCCTGAACTAGGATCTGGGGGCGCTACGTATTGCCATCCCCCCAGTCCTCTACATGTGCACATGTCATCCGTCAATTCTATGTCTGTAACAAGTTACATATTGAGGTGGGTTTTTCCCCATGCCTCAAAAATCATACTTGGAAAATTTTTCTTTCTCAAACATATCTTAAAATATAATATTTCATGAAATAACTGTAGTAAAAATCAACTAACGCCCTAAAAGCGTAAAAATAAGTTTGATGTGTAAAAATACATTATAAAAGTCAACTTTAAATAAGCATGTCCACTCACTGGTTTGGAATCTGGCTGGCATTACTGTTGGGAAGCGGCCGCAAGTGCGCAGCGGAAAATCAAGAAAAAATCAAATTATGATGCCGCTATCAGTTTGCCCAAGACCCATTTGTTCTGATTATTCTACAAGCCTAAGCATGTTACTATATATTCTAAGCATAAAAACTCATAAAACATGCAAAGAACATAAACCTAAACATGCTAACTATCATAAGAACTCTAATTAAATTAAAGAAAGAAAAAGACTTACTTGAATCGAATACTCCTCCAGTCCTCCCTCCAATCTACAAGCTTTTCTCGAACTCAGCAAGCTCTTCCATGTTCCAAAGAGCCACCCAAGTGTGTGGTCTCCAAAGGTGCACACACCAAAGCCAAAACTCAACGGCAAGACTATGCTTTGAGTGCACGGGTATTTTACCCTTGTACTAGCCTAGGCAAATACCTCAAAACTTTTAACTCGAGGTTCCTCTAGTCAATTAGACTTAAGGATCCTCAAAATCAATGGCTTACTCTTAAACTTTAGAGTTGCTCACTTATATAAACCCAAGATATGAAAGGTTTGGTGCAAAAATTTGTAAAGAATTCATTGGGTTTATATAGGTGCTCAAAAGACAACAAAATTAATTAAGAATCCGATGTGGGATAAATGCTAATTTAATCTTACCATTGGATCTTAATTTAGTGGTTTAATGAGATTATAAAACCCTAATAAGAGTTTGGGCCGAATTGGAATTCAAAACAAATAACAAATAAAAAATTACTATTCATGTTATTTATTTATTTATTCCAATTCCCAAAGTGACTCTATGTCATTCACCAATCCCTAAGCCACTATGGAACCTCATAAATGATATGTTCAATAATTAAACACATTGAACCATTTATGAACAATTCCTACAGCAATCATATATGCTGTTAAATTTGTACTGTGCACTGTTAACCATTGATTTCGACTTTGTTGTGTGTGACCTTTTGGGTTCCCCTCAAGTTGGACATGAAATGAATCGTGATAATTTAATCGAACATAAATTATCCTCCGATCAGATGGTCATTCGATTTCAATGACCAAGGTTGACATCTAGCAACATGCCAAGGCCCCCAAATGAGAAGGAAAGATATATATACCCATTCTGTATGCGATTTACATATGATACGGTCCCTCGCCTCACGTTATCCCCACCGTTTGACCTGGGGTATGGAAAGTGTCTACCCATATAGTCAAAGGTATGATGTTGATAGTGTCATGAATCGTTCTAACCCAAGAATCTCACATGATTCTTCCACTGCGGCCACAGTCTCAAGCACTGATCACACATATCAACCCACGAATTGGAATAATACTCTTATAAGAAAATATTATCCGAGAGAGTGTCGATTCTCTGTTGTATATTTATAAACTTCATGTGTTTCAACAAATGACCCAATCATACCCGTATGACCGGATCTTTTGAACCAGGGAAGGAGAATGTCAAAGTTATTTGATCCACACATAAGATTGTAAGACCTCAAGTCTAAGGACTAGTCATACAATCGATATATGAAAGTTCTCACAGACACATAGGATAAACACTACATGTGAAAACTTTCGGCGGTCAGTTCGATGGACACGAGCAACTCATGCATCCATGTGATACACCAATCGGACGGATCTCTTCTAGTAGCCTATGAGATCGGCTGCCCTACTTAAGGGTGGATCATATCATCATGCTAGTCTCTCCGCTTTGTGAATGCCCAGATTATTCACAAAACTATGACTAGAAATGTTTGAGAGTAATGATTCTCATAAGGTGTGGAAGCCATCATCTTATTACTCCAAGGGCTTTATTACAGTGTTTAATGATTCATATAAGTTATGTAAGACACGTTTAATGAAGATTGTTATTTTATTAATTAATGAAAATATTACAAATACATGTACATATAGCCCATCCACAAGTTGGGTATAGGGCATATCCCTAATAATCTCCCACTTGCACTATAGCCAACTAGTATGAATTTGGATACCATACTCTTGGGTGTGCCTATCATGCTTTTGTTGAGTCAGCCCTTTAGTCAGAGAATCTGCAAGATTATCTTCTGTGGGTATTTTCTCTATAATAACTTCTTTTTCTCTGAACAATCTCCCTGATGAGATGAAATCGCCTGAGTACTTGCTTGGATTTCTGGTGGGACCTTGGTTCCTTTGATTGAGCAATGGCGCCCATGTTGTCACAGTACATCATGACACCATTCTTTATCACGGGAAGCACTTCCAGCTCCGTGATGAACTTATTTATCCAGACTGCTTCTTTAGCTGCCTCAGATGCTGCAATATACTCAGCTTCAGTGGTGGAGTCCGCTGTAGTTGACTGTTTTGAGCTTTTCCAACTGACAGCTCCGCCATTCAAAGTAAACGGATGTCATGTTTGCGATCTGCTGTCATCCTATCGGTCTGAAAGCTCACATCACAGTAACCAATGACTTTCATCTCAGAACAATCTCTGTATGTCAAGAACATATCCTTAGTTCTTCTCAGATACTTGAGGATTATTTTGACAGCTACCCAGTGTTGCTCACCAGGATTTGCGTGATACTTGCTCGTTATGCTAAGAGCATAAGAGACATCAAGTCTTGTACATAGCATGGCGTACATGATCGATCATATTGCTGAAGCATAAGGGATACTACTCATACGCTCTCTATCTGAAGGAGTATGTGGACATTGCTCCTTAGATAATTTGATTCCATGACAAGTAGGTAAATTACCTCTTTTGGAATCTTCCATTTTGAATCTTTTCAAAAACTTTATCTATGTGCGTAGATTGAGAAAGTCCTAACAACCTCTTAGATCTATTATGGTAGATCTTAATGCCGATGATGTAGGCTGCTTCTCCCAATGTTTCATGGAGAAATTCTGAGATAACCATTGCTTGGTGGCTTGCATCATGGGAATATCATTCCCGATGATTAATATGTCATCGACATATAATACAAGAAATACGACAGCACTCCCACTACTTTTCCTGTAAACACAAGGGTCGTCTACATTTTTAATGAAGTCAAATTCTTTGATTGTCTCATCAAATCGTATATTCCAACTTCTGGAGGCTTGCTTGAGTCCATAAATGGATCGTTTAAGCTTGTATACTTTATTATGATCATCCTTATATGCAAACCCTCAGGTTGTGTCATATAGACTTCCTCTACGAGGTTCCCATTAAGGAAAGTTGTTTTGACATCCATCTGCCAAATCTCATAATCAAAGTGTGCAGCTAGTGCCAGTAAAATTCGAATGGACTTTATCATTGCAACATGCGAGAAGGTTCCGTTATAGTCAATTCCTTGGATTTGTCTATAACTTTTCGCCACCGACCTAGCCTTATAGGTTTGGATGTTGCATTCTGCATCAGTTTTACGCTTGTAAATCCACTTGCAGCCTATGGGTTTTATCCCTTCAGGTGCATCTACCAAGTCTCAGACTTGATTCTGATATATGAGTCTATTTCGGATTTCATGGCCTTAAGCCACTTAACTGAATCAATATCACGCATTGCTTCGTCATAACTGGTGGGATCGTCATTATCAATGACCTGATAATGTTCCTCATCAATATGGAAACCATATCTTTCAGGCTCATATCTTTCCCTACCAGACCTTCTAAGTTCATAACCTTGTGGTTGTTCCGTTGCTGCCCTTTTGAGGGGCTTGGGGTTTAGTTCTATGTTAGTTTGTTCTTCTCGTACCTCATCGAGGTCAAGTCTACTCCCACTATATTTCTTGAGAAGGAATTCATTTTCTAGAAATTTAGCATTTCGTGAGACAAATGTTCTTTGTTCATTTGGGACGTAGAACACGTATGCTCTTGAGTTCAAGGCATATCCTACAAACTTACATTTAATTGCCATATCATCCAATTTGTTGGTTGTGTGAGCTTAACATATGTGTCACATCCCCAAACTCTTAGATAACTAAGACTAGGACGTTTCCCGGACCATAACTTATATGGTATTTGACTAACAGTCTTGGAAGGAACTTGGTTTAGTAGTAGTGTTGCAGTTTCTAAAGCAAAACCCCAAAATGAAAGAGGTAGATCCGTGACATCATTGATCGGACCATATCATTGATCGGACCATTAATAATGTTTTTCTCCTTTCCCCCATTATGCTGTGGAGTTCCCGGAGGAGTGCACTGGGAAACAATGCCATTTTCTCTCAAGTAATCTTGAAATTCGTTGCTTAAGTATTCACCACCTCGGTCAGACCTTAGTGAATTAATACTTTTATTAAGTTGGTTTTCTACTTCTGCTTTGAAGTCTTTGAATTTCTCAAAGGCTTCAGATTTGTACCACATAGGGTACACATACTCATATCACGAGTGATCATCGATAAAGGTAATGAAGTATGAGAATCCACCTCTAGCGGTAACTGACATTGGTCCACATACATCAGAGTGTATGAGTTCTAATGTCTCTGCTGCACGTTGTCTTTTACCTTTGAAGGGTAATTTGATCATTTTACCAAGTAAACAAGACTCACAAGTTCCATAAGGTTCATATTTGAAGGGTCTGAAATACCCATCCTTATGTAGCTTAGTTAATCTTGTTTCATTGATATGACCTAAGCGACTGTGCCATAAAGTGATTCATTGAGATTATTCGAGTTAACATTGTATATATTAGAGGTTGAACATTCTTTGTTAGATTGTAAGACATAGATACCATTATTCAAAATACCATCTCCATATTTTATTTCATTGAATAAATAGAACATTCATTACAACGTATTAGGCATGAAAAGCCTTTATTACATAAAGAAGAAATTGAAATGATGTTCTTTACTAGAGAATGTACATAAACATAATCTTCTAAGTCTAAAACTAAACCATTTGGAAAAACTAATGAATAAGTCCCCACGCACAATGCAGCCAGTTTTGCTCCATTACCCATGCGTAAGTCAACCTCCCCATGACGGAGTCTCCTACTGTTTCTCCATCCCTGCACATTGTTACACAAGTGAGTCCCACAACTGATGTCAAGCACCCAAGTAGAAGGTTCAAAGTTTTGAGAATATAGTCCAATCATATACAACATACTTGAAGCATTGGGCATCTTGGCCTCTTGGGCTTCCCTAGCTTCCTTGGCTTTCAAGGATCTGCAGTCTTTCTTCCAATGACCCTTCTTTCCATAAAAGAAACATTTCCCCTTTCCATTTTTCTTCTCCACCTTACCATTGGGCTTTAGGTGATCTGGAGCCTTGGCCTTGCCCTTATTTTTCTTTGGGCCTCGTGGCTTTAATTCGTACCCATAAAGATGACAGAGGTTTTAAGCTCTGGTTTCAAGTCCTTCTCTACTTGTTTTATCAGATTGTGCTAAAGTAGCTTCTTTATCAGACAGATGAAACTGCATAATAAAGTTAGAGAAGTCTTTTGGTAAGGACTGAAGAATTAGATCGTGACTTATCTCATGATCCATGATGAACCCGAGGTTGGCCAATTTTTCAATGTGGCTAATCATCTTAAGCACATGTCCACTAACAGATCCTTCCTTATACCTTGTTTGGAATAAGGCACATGACACTTGGAATCTCACGGTATGAACGGAAGTTGCATACAACTCCTTCAAGTGAAAGATGATGGTTTGAGCATCCATATTTTCGTGAGCTTTCTGAAGTTCATCCGACATAGAGCCAAGCATTATGCAAACTGCTTGCTCATCATCATCGACATGTTTCTTCCAAGCATCAAATGTATTTTTGTCAGCATCTTTTGCGGGTTCATGGGGAAATGGTCTTTCAAGAACATAGAAAATCTTTTTTTGTCGTAAGACAATTTTAAGGTTTCTAAATCAGTCATTGTAGTTGTCCCCTTTGAGCTTATGCTCATCAAGGATGGAACGAAGTGATACTCTGTTTGCCATTTGAATGTTTGTGAAATATGTTAACCCACCTGTTAAGAGAGAATGTTAAAATTAGGAATATGTTTTCATTAATATTTCATAATAACATGGGCTTTTAATATTATAAAGTTTCTCCCACTCAATTGTTTTAAAATTTTAAGAAAATCGCATCAACCCCAATATGATGGATTTCTTGTGGGCACGGATCCCATTATCATCATTTCATAACTCCGAATATGGCCGGTCGTTATAAAATACGATAATTAGGTATGTTTTCAACCAATTTATGATATAAATCACAATTCATTGATCATTGGGTTGGGCAATCAAACATGTCATAGCTTATGCTAGTCCTTGTGGACACCCAATCTTTGCCACTAAGTTATAAGACCACGCCTAAGGGTCACTTTGTCTTATGACTAAGAAAAGTCAAACCATTGTCAATAGTATGATTTAGGGACAAATTTGTATTGGTCAGTCTGGTAAAGCCTAGTCCTGCCAATACGGTTTAAGCCCTTTGGGTTTATACTTTACAATGGGAGGAAAATTTTGGACTTAAATTATTATTGAGGATTTTAGCAAGTTTAAGTGAATAGCTGTCAAATGGATTCCTCCATTGAAAATTCCCCAAATGGAGGGTGGAGCGAACTCTCTTAAATACCCTTACCTTTAGGCTCTTATTGCCTTGGTGACAGGAATAAACAATAAATCCTCCAAATTAGTCCAACACTTTAAATATGCTTTAAGGTAAGCTTTGAGTAAATGATTATCTAGATGTCTTCATAGCTTTTCCTTTTGGCTATAAAAATGTAGTGAGTGAAGGAAGACATCAAATCATTATCTAACTCTAGTAATACATTTGGTTAAACTAACTTTAGTTTGGAAAGTTTTATTAACCCATTGGTCTCAACCCACTTGTATCTTTTATAATGTCTTTTATTATAAACAAGTTATTTATAATTACTTAGCTAAGGGATAAGTAATACACTCTTTATTTCTTAGAAAGTCTCTAGATGCTTGCACCATAAAATAATCATGTCAATTCTAATCATACATAAAATCATCAAGCATATAAGTTTTAATATGTTGGAATTATTTTAGGCATTAAATAACTTTGATTAATATTTAATTATGATATTACATTTTATTTTATTCAAATAAATTTATTATTCATGTTTTTTACAGATGCTTGAACTTTAAATACAATTTCATAATTCAAATCTTAACCAAATCATGCAAAACGTATGCCTAAAATTAATTTCAGGGTGTTATCTTTGTAACAGACCGGTAGCGTGTAACCTGCCCAGCACAGTAAATAATTATGCGAAGCATGTTAATATTCATTTTATGATATAAAAATGATTTCCATGACTTAGAAATCCTGACCGGAGACTCGGGATAAATTTTCAAGTTTTAGCGCTTTTCCTCTAAATTTTTCATTTTGAACAACTGTTAGTAAAATAACCGTAACGTTTTCGTTTTAACTCCGATTTTGACAAATAATATACCGTGTTGAAGCTAAGACATAGACGCACAAACTTCATTTTGAATATTTCTTCAAATTCGGAGCAAAACTTAGTCCACAATGCGTGTTTTTCTGGGTGACCTGCACTGTTACGGATTTGATTAAAATTGGGCATGTGGCTTAATCTTAGCCACTGATTTAACAATAAAAAATCAGCCATTTTTTTTAAAGTGAAAGCCACTATTTCCCCTTCCTTTTCCAGAGAAAAAACGTGAGGGAGAGCTTCTCCATTCTCTCAATGTTCTTCAAGCCTTCAATCCCATTTTGATGAAGATTTTGGTGATTCTAAGTTGATTTCCCCATGCCAGTAAGCTTCTACTACTCTCCTCTTCTTTTATTTTCAGTTTTGGGCATGAGAATCCTTCCCCAAAATTCGAAACTTTGAACCCTAGAATTTGGGGGTTTTTGATTTTTGGATTTGATAGAAGTTATGGCATGATTAGGTTGTTATTTAGTGGAGGTATAGCATGGTTATAACTTTGGTATTGATTGAATGTACATGATGAGCTTGGAAAGTGAGTGGTGATTTTGTTGATTTGTTGACTTGTTAATACTGAATGAGTGTTGTATGATGATATGAACACAAAATAATTTGTTTGGTTTGATTGGAATGGAAAATGCAAAAGTAATAAATTGGTCAGTTTGTTAAAACAGTAGGTCTGGTTTATACTCTGATTTGCGTGGCATTATAAGAGGAATTAGCAAAAGTGTAAAATATGAAACTTGTTGCTTTATGTCTTATATATATTTCTGTAAAATGGTTTTGCGAAATATTGAGTATTGGAAAAGGTATAGCATGATGATTGGGGCTGGTTCTGTCAGATATTTATGCAGGCAGCCTGTTGTAAATGATTAATTTGAGGACCGTAGGGGCTGATTTAGGCTAAATGATAGCATGAGTTTTGTTCATTTATGTGTTAACTAAATGCCTGTAAAGTGGTTTTTCAATTGGAATTAAATTTCTCCTGAAATGATGAAGAAACCGAGACATGTTCAGATAGTAACACTGCTGGAAAACATGACAAAAATTAGTAAGTTGTGTTTTATGGTTTGATCAAGTTTGATATATATTTGTGGGGATGATTTGCATGATTTGATAATGGCTTGATGATGAATAATGCGTATTAGGATGAATGTTCATGTATGATAATGAAAATGAATTGAAAAGTGCTAAACTTGAAAATGTGCATATTGGCCGAATTGGGTAATAATGGAATGAGGTTTGTATCTTTGTGAATTGGAATAACGATTGGTAGTAATAAAGGTATATGCTAATGCATTGTTTGATGACTTGTGAGTAGATGAAGAATGTGTGTTAATGATGAATGCATAGCGAAAATAAAGTGCATGATATGATAAAGTGAATGAGTATTCTGACACTGATGAGTTAAATATACTTGTGAATTAAAGGAAGTGGAGTTGATGTGTACATGCTTTGGATACCTGATGGTTACAATAGAAAGTATCAAACTCGGATAACGTTGGAGTCCAGGTAAGTACACTATGCTAGGATTTCCTTGGGTTTGTAAACTTTAAAACGATAGGATTTAAAGAATCTGAAAAGATGAAAGTAGAACTTGATAAAGAGTGTGCTAGGAAATTTCTAGAGATTTCATTAGTAATAAAGTAAAAGAGAAAAGATTTAGTGAATGCGGTATACAGAAAATGTGTGAAACATGGAAAGCATGAGAATCTGAATATTTAACGTAAACTCGGTAAATTACGGAAAAATGGATTATAAAGGTAATAAGTGATTGGACTTATAGTTGTGAGTATATTCGTTAAAGCATGATTACAAGTGTTTGTACAAATCGGAAACATGTCTATATTAAAGATGATGATAGAAATGTATGAACATGAGTTATGATATATTAATAATATAAGTGACCGTTTGGTAGCATATGATATGCTTAGAAATACTATTAAGAGTTGAGGATGTTTGAATGTATATAATATATAAATGTTATATGGTTATGCGTGAATATAAGTCATGGAAATACGGTAATGAGAATTTAATGCGAACTGGGTAAAGTAAGGAAAATGGTTAAGAGGTGAATATTTGAACGTGTGTTTTACGTTTTAAGAAATGATGATAGTAATGATGCATTTATAATAAAGTGAAATAAGTATGAATGAGATTTAGAATATAACAGCATGTGAGAATGCTAGATTCGTCGTAATGATTGTAATTCAATGCCAGTATGAAATATGTACGCGTATGAATTATACTATATTGTTGATGTATGGAAACGCTTGGCAATGCATGGTATGCACGGACTACAGGTATGTGTTGTGACTTGAGAGTTATCTGTGAATGTGTCGTGATGTTTAATGAGATCATGAGCATATAAGAATGTTGAGATGATTGTGTTGGATCATGTGTGTTGAAAGCAATGATGTATAATTACATAAGAATAAATAGTATATGGATACACTAGAATATATTTGAGAATATGCATATCTGAGAATGCATAAGCATGGGCATGAAATTGTATGTAAGCATTTCTGAAATATATGTGCATAAGTGCATAAGTATAAATCAAAGGTTTTCAGAAGAAAAAAAAAATGTTTTCAGAATTTGATTTTATGATTTTCGGGGCATGAGGGAAAACTCACCCCAGTACATAACTCGAGATACAGATGGAATTGACGGATATCATATGGATTCGGGATTGGGATTTGACCCATCCCAGTGGTACATTGTTGGAATTGACGGATATCATATGGATTCGGGATTGGGATTTGACCCATCCCAGTGGTACATTGTTGGAATTGACAGATTTAGATACATGTGCACATGTGGAGGATTGAGGGGACGCTCTCAGATCCTCGAGCGGGACTTGGGGACGGCGATACGTAACGCCCCTAGATCCTAAGCGCTCAGATGGTACATTCCTGGGCGGAGATGCGCCTACAGGCAGAGATTTGGTGGCATGGGGGACGGCGATACGTAACGCCTCATGTCACCGGCAGGGTGTTTAGGGGGACGGCGATACGTAACGCCTCTAACACCGTGGTATTCGGGGGGACGGCGATACGTAACGCCCCTGAACACCAGATGGATACTTTGGTACAAGATGACCGTATATTGGTTTTCATTTCGGTTTTTAGAAAAAGATTTCAGATTTCAGTTTTCAGAAAAGATTTTTAGAAGGGATTTAGAAAGAAGGTTTAGAGAAAAGTACAAGACAGAGTTTTCAGAAAATATTTTAGTGAAAGGAAGAGTCTTCAGAAAATGATTTTGTACAGAAAAGAGATTTCAGAAAGTATTTTCAGAAAGAACTTTTATTTCAGTTATAGTTTTACAAAAGAGAAAAGAATTTCTAGAAAAGGTTTTTGAGTTGAGATGCATATGCATGACACTGCATGATTATTATTACTTATATGTTTATGGTATAAAAGTAACGTCTCATGAGATTTTAGATTATGCTATGATATATATATATATATATATGTATATATATATATATATATGTGAACATATGTGTATTAATAGAGTATAACTTGAATGAGATTGTGGAATATCAGAGTAGCGTAGCGAAAGCGTAGATATAATTATGTAATTTGAAGAGTTACATGTGTGATAAATGTATTTGAGAATTGAGTGTATATGGAACTCTGAAAAGTATGCTATGTTTGCATTTTATGTATTATTTGATGTAAAGCAAATAATACTGGAATAAATGGATCGATTATGGAATCTAGAGAAAAATTTGATAATAGCTATGAGATTATAACATGATTCATGTGACTATATATAGTACATTCAGCTGTATGTGAATATATGATTTTTGTATGAGTTTACAAATACTCATTGTAATGTTTGCCAGTGGACATAGTAAATAGCACGATAAATAATGAAAGATCGGATTCGATGTTGTATGGTCACATAAGCGGATGCAGTATTAAAAAATATGTTTGCGAAAATGAATAGGAATCAGATAGGCAGTTTCGATTCAGAGATGCCAAAAAGTTAACAGATTTATTATAATGCATGGTCACCTAGACAAGCCAGGAATGACATATAAAATGGAATACATATTTTGCATGTGTTTGACGCTCAAGGTAGGAGCGTAGTTACTTACTGAGTCTTATGACTCACTATACTACAGTGTTTGAGTTTTGCAGGTTGGCGACCTGAACGGTCAGCTATGTATTTCAGAGTTGCAGAGCAGCCGGATAGCAGCGTTGCAGTCAGCCAGTCACCAGGTCTTGGGGATAAGAGTCAAATTGTATAAGTCATAGTTTGTATAGGTTGTAACATGCAGAGCATGAGTTTATCTTAAATGATTTTTGTATATGCGTAATTTCGGGCACGGAGCCCTGGTTATATTGTGTTTATATGTCTGCATTACATATTAGATGGGCCCTTAGATTGCATTGATGTTGAGATAACCGGCCTGAGGCCGAGATTTTATTTTCATGTTGTAATGGATGCTGTCTATAGGCCAGGTTGCATGATGTTACGAATACATCATGTCGAAAATTTTCTAGAATTAGAGGCTTATGGAGATAGGTTTAGCCTGTCTCCTGCCGGTAACATCGCTGCTAAGGCGGGATGTTACACTTTCCAACGAGCTTTTACACACCCAATTTCGAGTTCAAATGAGACAGAACTAATCAAAACAAAAACGGTGCTCTGATACCACTGTTGGGAAGCGGCCGCGAGTGCGCATCGGAAAATCAAGAAAAAATCAAATTATGATGCCGCTATCCCTTTGCCCAAGACCCATTTGTTCTGATTATTCTACAAGCCTAGGCATGTTATTATATATTATAAGCATAAAAACTCATAAAACATGCAAAGAACATAAACCTAAACATGCAAAGAACATAAATCTAAACATGTTAACTATCATAAGAACTCTAATTACAATAAGAAAGAAAAAAAACTTACTTGAACAGAAGACTCCTCCAGTCCTTCTTCTAATCTACAAGCTTTTCTCAAACTCAGCAAGCTCTTCCACGTTCCAAAGAGCCACCCAAGTGTGTGGCCTCCAAAGGTGCACACACCAAAGCCAAAATTCAACGGTAAGACTACGCCTTGAGTGCACGGGTATTTTGCCCTTGGTGCTAGCCTAGGCAAATACCTCAAAACTTTTAACTCGAGGTTCCTCTAGTCAATTAGACTTAAGGATCCTCAAAATCAGTGGCTTACTCCTAAACTTTAGAGTTGCTCACTTATATAAACCCAAGATATGAAAGGTTGGTGCAAAAATTTGTAAAGAATTCATTGGGTTATATAGGTGCTCCAAAGACAACAAAATTAATTAAGAATCTTATGTGGGATAAATGCTAATTTAATCTTAGGCATCGATATTAATTTAGCGGTTTAATGAGATTATAAAACCCTAATAAGAGTTTGGGCCGAATTGGAATTCAAAACAAATAACAAATAAAAAAATTACTATTCACGTTTTTCTATTTATTTATTTATTTATTTATTCTAATTCCCAAAGTGTCTCTTGTTGGGTTTCTATTAAGTCACAATGATCATTTATAGCAATGAAACAAGTATGAATACACAATGAAATATGGCGGAATCATACTCACATTGATCGGATTGGATGTGACGAAGAACAAAATTCTTTTTGGCCCTCCTTGAGTGATCGGCAACAGCAGATTTTTCTTCCTCAAATTCGGTCCAAGCTCCATTGATGGATCTCCAAGCTCCAAGCTATGTATGGTGATTCCATGCTCATGAAATTGGTTCCTTATCACCTTATAATAACTCCTTAAGTGTGCTAGCACAAGAAAATTGCCACAACATTCTCTTTTCTTCTTATTATTTTCGGCCAAGCCAAGAAATGGAGAAGAAAGTTGGTTCAAAACCGAGAGAGGGAGAGAAGGGAAAAGCTCAAAACCGTGAGCTATATGAAAGAGAGAGAAGAAATTGCTTTCATATTTGTTAATTGATTTTCCAAAAAACAATTAAACATATACCATTTATTCAATTTCAAAAAGTCAAGCCATCAAAGCTTGCCAACTACCACCATCAACTCCCATCAATCAATGAATAGTGACTGGTGTCAATCACTCAAAGTGAAAGACATCTATCACTTGATTGACGAATGATGTGACGTTAGATGTGACTAGCGATTTGACGCTTGATGTGATTTACGTGCCGCACTCGAATTCGAAATGCGAATGCGCTCGCAAACACTCCCGGGCTCGGGTTCGCTAATTCCAAATTAACGAAATTTCCGTTGCGACGTAATTAAATGATTATGCCTAGCGAAATCACTATTCACGTTGCTAACGAATTAATTCTAAATTAACTCGTTCGCCCGAATTAAAATCCGATTTTAATTCCGCATCGAAATCCAATTTCGTTTAATATATCGAATATATTAATTTATCGATTAATTCCAAATTAATCGCTCTCTCTCTTTAAATAATAATTTATCCCAGATAAAATATCTCCGTAATTAATCCCAGATTAATTTTCTCTCTCATCTAATTAATCCCAGATTAATTAAAGTGCGAGTCATACGTCATCGGTGAATCTTCGGGAAGCGACCCATGAGATCCCCGGATATGTTGGCAGTAAATACGATCGTCGGACTATCCGAACACGTAAGTACCTAGTACTACGTTTAAACCGATTTACAAGACAATGTTGGCTTCTAGCAAAGCGTCATGCCTACCCAATTCTCCAGAAACATGCTTA
The DNA here is from genome assembly GCA_019454045.1 of Zanthoxylum bungeanum. NCBI lineage: Eukaryota > Viridiplantae > Streptophyta > Magnoliopsida > Sapindales > Rutaceae > Zanthoxylum > Zanthoxylum bungeanum. The sequence continues at coordinate 939 of SKCR01024875.1, read as the reverse complement.
CATGAATAAGCGATCTATATCAGGCGTAGTATACGCAGTATTGTGTATGTCGATCCAGTATCGGATGTCACGTGCTAGGCCTGCGGCTGGAATTGTGTATGCCCCGTACGAAGCACATATCGGATCTCTGGAGACTAGTCTCTATAATCGGATATACATGACCTAGTCATAATATCCTGATAGCTGCAGCATATAAGAGAACCAGTCCCGTATCCTACGTGACCATCATCTCCACTATGACTGGAGTGATACTTCCGTCTTGACATCACACCCAACACACTACGATTCTCAATATACTCAGCAGAGGCGTACACAGAACCTGTTAAAGCCCTGGATGACCAAAACCAAAGCATATTGATTGTCGCAAGTATTAGCGGTGCAAGTCTCAGGTTATGACCAAATACACCTACCCTGATTTCAGACTTCCGTAGACACATAGTCATACTACCAATGGAATTCCGATAGGGTCTATCCAGAGCGAAGCTATTTCCAGTACCATCGGTAAAACACAACCTCCTATTACACTTGCATGAGTATCCTATACCCAAATATATGAGAACTATGATGTTATGCCCTCACAACGCGCACAAGTGTAATACTAGTCTTTTACGCATTATCGATGTCCAATCTCGATAATACTCTGACTAGGGATATTTAATGATTTATCCTTCGTGGATTGATACTGTCTCATATCATCTCAATCCATGAACAAATCATAAGGACCTCATATCATTTATACATCTTGGTGATCTAATCACAAATGATAAGAGAGCAATCTCATTTGTCACATAGTTAATTTATACAACAACACCATGATTTGTACAAATAGTGACGCTATAGGTCATAATTTTCCAACACCTCTATCGTCATTCACCAATCCCTAAGCCACTATGGAACCTCATAAATGATTTGTTCAATAATTAAACATATTGAACCATT